>JAIUZE010073469.1:0-70232 GCA_022085475.1 Heliosperma pusillum | reverse complement strand
TTGCGGAAAGAAAAAAAAATAATTTAAATACATAACCAAGGGTGTCATAAATAAAAAGGGTCATTACAAAACGGAATAATATTCTAAAAAGAAATATACAAGACGGGAGACATATCTCCCGTATAAATACGGAAATGAAAGAGTGTATAATAATATACAATCTAAGAACCGAATATAGGTCCAAGGTCATACTTCGCTCGCTAGCTCGTCAATGTACCCAATGTATGCATTCACCACCTGTTCGACCGCATTAAATATAAACACGGAAGCCACAGTCAGTGGGGAGTAACTCCGAGTTCTCCCAGCCACGAAATGTCGAGTTTAATGAAACATGAATAACATCAAAGCAATGTATATGGAAAATACAAAACTTAAACATATATGATATGCTTTTCATGTTATGAAACAGATAACTAACAAATAACCTAGCATGTGAAAGCTATCATGTTAAACCGATAATAAACTATAACTCGAGGTAGGGAAGCTGGTATGCTAGCTCAGAGGTTCCTCTCAGAAACATGGCCGTGATACACTCAAACCCTAATCAACACGTAATCATGTGAATCAGTTAACAACCGTTAATCCAAACTCTATCAATCCGAGCCGGCTTGCATCTCACCTTCTAGAACTCATAGAATCATACATACATGAAAGACCAATACTTCTACAAACAGGCATAAGTTCTTAGTACGTCAAATTAGTCGACTGTAACGCGAGTCTTAAACCACGAGTTAGGCTAAACTTAAAAATTTAGTGGCTCAGCTCCACTACGTCCGGTAACATGGCCCAAATACCAAGCACACATCTAGGCTCAGCTGTCACACTAATGACATGGCCCAGATCCAAAGCCCATATCTTAGCTCAGAGGTTCCTCTCAGAAACATGTCCAAGATACGACTCAACCCTAATCCTAGACTGCGCAGACCCAGAGAAATGCGGAAAAAACCTCGCATCCAAGACCCATGATACAATCACATGAGTACACCCTAAGAAGATCCATCAAAGGGGTTGGCTAGTACTTAAACTGGCTCCATTTCCCAAAGTGGAAAACAATGGCAGCCATACCCCGACTTGGATATAAACCCACCAAGCCGGGACACAGAAGCTATCAAGCGGCAAACTCCATATGCTCGTTAAAGATAGTACGGGCCTATCAATGTCATGGTCCAAGATACTCATTTAGACTTAGAATGGTCAAGACGCCATATACTCATAATTCTCTATGGGTACTTAGTCAACACGACACCAACCATATAATTAAACAGTCACGGGAAAAACATCCTATCATGTGACTAATTGCATATAAATCATATTCAAATATCATATCGCCTCATCTCTACTAAGGCTCATTCATTCATTCATTAAAATAAAACCTTACCTGAAGACAAATCCCCGACCCGAGTCCCGCGACGGGTCATCAGTCAAAACGGGGCTGACTAGATCTTAGTTTGACCAAACCCGTTTGGTCAAACCGGCTAGAAACAGAGTCTTAGCCCTCGAGGCTTGAACATAAGAATATCACAATCATTTCATGTTATTTCATTCTATTTCTAACATGTGAATTATTAAATCGTACAACCACCCGCTTGACTTAAAGGATATCAAATTAAACTACGGTCTCGTCTTATAATTTCTAACATGTGAGAAATAATAATTTTATGAAAAATACTTTTAATTAAATAATTTACTTATTAAAATTTCCCACTTGCTAAATATTACAAAACACGAATAAAATGACGATAACTCAAAAACCGTCACAAGTCCCAAAGTGGGACCCACGGGCTGAGTTGGGCCGGACCCCACATGGGCCTGAATGGGCCCACGGCCTGTTTGGGCTGATTTGGGCTGATTTTTACAACTTTCCTAAAACCGTTTCCTAATATTTCCCGCATGCTTTAACATATTTAAAACCCGTCAAAACAACCATTAAACAATCAAACATCAACACAACCCAAAGACCAAAACCCGGACCCACCAAGGACCAGCCCAGACCGGCCTGGACCGGGCCTGAACCGGCCTGGACCGGCTGGTTTTGGGTCCGGTTCACTGCCACTTCCCACGGTTCACACAACCACACTTCCCAATTAATTCTAACATGTTTTTAATTAACAACATCCATTTTTAAACATCCAATTCAACCATCATGCATACAAAAATCATGCTTATGAACCAATCATCAAACTATGGCAAGAACACTAATCATACTAATTATTCATACAACATAATAAAAATAACTACTTATCATATTACTACTTAAAAATCATAAGTAACAATAATATGAACTAAAACTTAAGCTATGTGACATTATTTCGTCGAGTAAATCGGAATTGTTACCTTAGCTAGCTAAAATCAAGTAGCACCAAAATAATAAGAACTAAGAAAATAAGAAACCCGTCTTCTAATCTTCTCCTAAAATATACGAGTCACCAAACTCGTCTTCAAAGTCTTCCCCTATAAGAAATGACAAGAAAAACATTATTAGAATTAAAACTTTGATTTTCCATAATTAAAGTGTTGAAAACGATTTTGACGGAATTGAAAATTAACCGTACTAGAAGATGGGGAGCGAAGAGGAGATCCTAGAAATATAAGTTAGGACGGATTTAATTAAGAAATGAAGGTTTTATGAAGGTTTTGCTCAAGAACGATGAAGAACGGATGCAGAACGCGAAGAACGCTCAAGAACGATTAAAGAAAGTGATATTTTGATCTTAATTTGATTTGTTGAAAAATGAAAAGTTGTTTGTAAGTAAAGTGGAGTGTGTGAGCCGTGAGTTTATAGAGCAAAATAGTGAGTTGGGTTTGAAATTGTTGTTATGGAATTGAACCGGTATAATAATTATATTACCGTAATTAATTAGATATTAAGTTAATTGAATTAAATATCAAGATATTATGTTATTGTAATGAAAAGAAAGAAAATATCAAGGTCAAAGAGAGAGGAACAACCGTGTGATATGGTGACTGTCGGGTCAGTTTTGTAAACGATTTGCGTAATTTCCGTTGACGGATCGATAAAGCTGAAAATATCTAAGATATTCCTATTAGTTTATTCAAAACAATTAAAATATCTTATGGTGCGTGGAAAGCGATGACACGCGCGTGTGACTCATGCCAAAGTCGAGTTTCGATTTTGTTTCGCGCTTTACGATGAGTCGGGAATAGTTAAATGACGTTCGGTTAAAACCGTAAACGTTATTCTTTAAATTCCGACTAAATTCAAAATAATTATATTAAATTATGATAAATCTTAATAAATCTAAATAAAAATAAATCAAAAATATTATTTTTTTACATAAAATTTCGGTCTTCAAACTTATGAGACGAGTCGGGAAAAGTCAACGGAAGTCAAAGTTGACTGAAAAGTCGAGAAAAGTCGAAGATGACTTAAAAGTCAAGAAAAGTTTAGGACGACTTAAAAGTCAAGAAAAAGGCAATGACGACTTTAAAAAGTCAAGGAAAAGTCAAAGACGACTTAAAAGTCAAGAAAAGTCAAAGATGACTAAAAACGGTCTTTTCATGGAATCCCTCAAAAATTCCAAATACGAACGCGGAATTCCAAAATAAGACTCGGAACAAAAATTCCTATTTTAAAAACTTAAGTTCTACTGAAAAGTGTTAGTAAATATTTTAACTAGAAAAATCGGCATTTTTCGGGTTGTTACAATCACCCCTCCTTTTTAAAAAGTTTCGTCCTCGAAACTTAGAAGAAGGAACGGAACATATATGTAGGTCTATTTCAAAACTGTTAAAAATATACTTGTAATATAAATATAGAATCTTATCAATGGAACGGAAGGTTCTCGTCGGCCGTTAAGAACATCGACGTCCCAAGGCAAAGACTTAAAAATATACATTTTCGCATCAATAAATGAGAAAACTAGTTATCGAACGTCTCCAATAACAAGTTTCAACACTCTTTGATGGTAAAATACTTGAAATCGTAAAACATTTCTAAAAGCTTTAATTCAAAAATTCTATAGTAAAAGTAATAACACTACTATCTATACCTAAAACTTCTAACTAAAGCTTCTAATATCCTATCTATACGAGATGACAATTGATAGAAGGAACGAAGTATTCGAAAGAATAAATCGAATAGAAAGAAGAAAGAAAGAAGGAAAGAATAAAGAAAAACGAAGGATGAACCCCAATACTCTCTTCCCTCTATGAAAATTCTAATGTCGATAGTAACTCGACAATACTAACTGTACAAGTCAACTAGTCCTCAAGGGAGTGCAATATATCCTCAACATTTCAATCATCGGATTCCTACCAAGATATTTCATAAGCATGCCACACCGAGTAGCAACTCCCAATTATTCCAATCCAATAAAAATCTTCTAAGGTCCATCGAAACTATTATTGGAAATCACCATCAAAAATATTTATAATTAAGGAAACAAAACCGCTAACAACCACCAAGTAAAGGACTTACTATGAAATCCTTTAATCCAATTTATTCCTAAAATTCATTACTCAAATTATTTACAATAAACCTTCTCATCCTCAACAGTTAAATCTCGAAACCTCAAAGAGATTTAGTCACACAAAACTCGATTCACTTAACTTTTGCCAAACATCGGGCAATGCGACCGTAATCGATTTATCTATTTTTTTTTTCCAAATTATTAATACATCGGTTTTCGCTTATGTCGATATTCCTCAAGTAGTCATCATATCCTAATTCCACAAAGTATTTATTCCCGTTAGGGTCCAACATTTAACGACAACAAATTCCCAAGGAACATTAAAATCACTCAACTTTCTAACCATAACTACAACTATTATTAAGCTTATTTCGATCCTCAAAAGATATTGCAACTTCAAGCTTTCATATTTTAAAACCACTAGGAGAATTTCATCCTAAGTTTATCCTTAAATCCTCATAATTATCTACACACGGAACTAGCTTAATAGGATGGTTAGTTACCATATTCGAAACTTCTTATTTACTCCAAAATAGACATATCATAAGCATGGTCTTCAAACCAATACTAAACTTCTAAGTCCAAAAGACTAAATTACTAATGAGTTAAGAAGTAATAGCCAACTCATTCAACTTTACACCTTCGAATATCATGAACTATTTACACACAAGTCATGACAAGCTTCCAGCATTAAAATCATTAGACATACCTTACCACCCTTTCCTCAAGGATACCCACTCTCACCACCATAGGGTGAAATTAGATCTATACTATTTCCTCGAATCACAAGTTCATTCTAACTAACACTCATATTCCACAAAATTCAAAGTTCTCCGACTAAGTATAATATACCTCAAACAAATTGGTATGACATCCATAAAATGTTACCAGAGGGAGGTAAAGATACCAATGGTATAATGGAGGAACTATTAAGAGTAATTTCCAAGAGGTAAATAGGTTGGAGGAGAAAGAAGCACCTAGATAGAAGGAAGATGGCATAATATTATAAGGACGAGAGAATTCGCAGATGAAGAAAGAATTCACTTCAATTAGGCTTTATAAATCTTCAAATCTTCGGTAGAGGATACTCCTTCCAGGTAACGCATATTCCACCATAAGGCGTAATATTGCTCCTAGCAATTTGGCTAGCCACCCAAGCATAGCCTCCTTGGCACTTGTCTTCTTTATGAGGAGGGACCTGGTTGGCAGTAACAACGATCTCTTCTATAACTAGGTTCCAACCATCTTCATAAGAAAAAACAAATTAAGTTACTCCTAACAATTAGCATAAACAATTAGACTACAACATAAATCCTAATCTACCCATCCTACCATTCTATCTCACCAGTTTATTATTTTATTAAAGTCAAGTTATTTATACAAGGGTACACAAACGTGCGTCGGGAGCAAAAATGCTCTGATACCAACTGTGACACCCTCAAATTTGCGGAAAGAAAAAAAATAATTTAAATACATACTGAAGGTGTCCGAAATACAAAGGTCATTACAAAACGAAATAATATTATACAAAAGAAATATACAAGACGGGAGACATATCTCCCGTATAAATACGGAAATAAAACGAGTGTATAATAATATCCAATCTAAGAACCGAATATAGGTCCAAGGTAAATACTTCGCTCGCTAGCTCGTCAATGTACCCCAAATATGCATTCACCACCTGTTCGACCGCATTAAATATAAACACGGAAGCCACAGTCAGTGGGGAGTAACTCCGAGTTCTCCCAGCCACGAAATGTCGAGTTTAATGAAACATGAATAACATAAAAGCAATGTATATGGAAAATACCAAACTTAAACATATATGATATGCTTTTCATGTTATGAAACAGATAACTAACAAATAACCTAGCATGTGAAAGCTATCATGTGAAACCGATAATAAACTATAACTCGAGGTAGGGAAGCTGGTATGCTAGCTCAGAGGTTCCTCTCAGAAACATGGCCATGATACACTCCAAACCCTAATCAACACGTAATCATGTGAATCAGGTAACAATCGGTAATCCAAACTCTATCAATCCTAGCCGGCTTGCATCTCACCTTCTAGAACTCATAGAATCATACAAACATGAAAGACCAATACGTCTACAAACAGGCCTAAGTTCTTAGCACAGTCAATAGAAGACTTCTGTAACTCGAGGCTATACCACAAGGTAGGAAAACATCCTAGTCCTAGACTGATCAGACCTAGCGACAACAGCTAGTCCGTTCCCCGTCCCATGACATAACCGTCTATGAGAAACTCTACTAGGCGACCCCCTAAGCAGAGATGGCTAGTACTTAAGCTGGCTCCATTTCCAAAGTGGAACTAGGCAGCCATGCCCCGACTTGGATAAAAACCCACCAAGCCGAGACACAAAAGCTATCATCAGGTGAACATATACTCGTTAAAGACAGTACTTGCCTATCTATGTCATGGTCCAAGCTACTCATTTAGAATTAGAATGGTCAAGACGCCATATATTCATAATTCTCTATGGGTACTTAGTCAACACGACACAAACATATAATCAAACCGTCACAGGAACAACCTCCTATCATGTGACTAATTACCTATAAATCATATTCAAATAACATATCGCCTCATATCTACTAAGGCTATTTCATTAATTAAATACAACCTTATTTGAAGACAAATCCCCGACCCGAGTCCCGCGACGGGTCATCAGTCAAATCGGGGCTGACTAGATCTTAGTTTGACCAAACCCGTTGGATCAAACCGGCTAGAAACCGAGTCTTTATCACATAGACATAAAATCAACATATTCATTACATGTTATTTTAATAAAGCTTCTAACATGTGAATTATTAAATCTTACGTAAAACCCCGCTTGACTTAAAGGATATCAAAATAACCTACGATCTCGTCTTATAATTTCTAACATGTGAGAAATAATAATTTATGAAAAACCTTTTTAATTAAATATTTTACTTATTAACATTTCCCACTTGCTAAATATTACAAAACTCGATAAAATGACGATAACTCAAAAACCGTCACAAGTCCCAAAGTGGGACCCACGGGCTGAGTTGGACCGGACCCACATGGGCCTGATTTGGGCCTCACGGCCTAATTTGGGCTCAATGGGCTGTTTTGCCTAAAATTTCTAAAAAAACCGTTTTCCAATATTTCCCGCATGCTTTAACATATTTAAAACCCGTCAAAACAACAACCAATCAATCAAACATCGACACAACCCAAAGACCAAAACCCGGACCCACCATGGACCAACCCAGACCGGGTCTGAACCGGCCTGGACCGGTCTGGTTTGGTCCGGTTCTTAGCCAACCAATTCGGCCCCCACCAACAACAACATCAAATTAATTCCAACATGTTTTAAATCATCAAACAACCATTTTAACAACCATCCATACAAAAATCATGATTAAAAATAATTCATCCAAATTCCTCAAGAACACTAAACATATTAATATTTCCTAAACAACTTAAAAATCATAACTTATTAAAAATCATCAAAATTCTTCAAGAACACTAAACTTGTTAAAATTTCCTAAACAACATAAAAATCATTAAGAACAATAATACAACATAAAAATTCCATACAACATAAACAAAATCATTTCATCTCATGTTACTACTAAAATCATAAATAACCATAATATGAACAAAAACTAAAAAGCTAAAGGCTAAAGCTATGTTACTAACTACAACCATAAAAATCATAACATGAACCAAAACTAAAAACTATGTGACATTAATTCGTCGAGTAAATCGGAATTGTTACCTTAGCTAGCCAAAATCACTTAGCACCAAAATAATAAGAAGTATATAATAAGAAAACCCTTCTTCTAATCTTCACCCAAAATATACGAGTCTCCAAACTCGTCTTCAAAGTCTTCCCCTATAAGAAATAACAAGGAAAACATTATTAGAATTAAAATATGAATTTCCATAATTAAAGTGTTGAAAATGATCTTGACGGAATTGAAATATAACCGTACGGGAAGATGAGGAGCGAAGAGGCGATCTTAGAAATATAAATTAGGATGGATTTAATTAAGAATTGAAGATTTTATGAAGGTTTTGCTCAAGAACGATGAAGAACAAATGATGAACGACGAAGAACACGAAGAACGATCAAATAAAGTGATGTTTTGATCTTAATTTGATTTGTTGTAAAATGAAAGTGGTTTTGGAGTGTGAGTGGTGGTTGGCGAGCCGTGTAAATATAGGCCAATGAGGATTTCGGGTTTTTAAATTGTTGTTTACGTAATTGACTCCGCGTTTAATACTTATTTTACGGTAAACGATTGAATATAATTAACGATAAAGTTAATTACACAAATATCTAGATATTATGATTATTGTATCAAAAGAAATGAAAATATCAAGAGCTATTAGAGGACTTTTGAGCCGTGTGGTATGGTGAGCATCGGGTCTGTTTTTGCTCGATTTGCGTAATTTTCGTTAACTGATCGATAAAGTAGAAAAATATCTAGATATTATTATTAGTGTATTCAAAACAAATAAAATATCTAGTTGTGAGTGGAAAGCGATGACATGGGCGCGTGACTCATGCCAAAGTCGAGTTTCGATTTTGTTGCGCGCATTACGATGCGTCGGGAATAGTTAAATGACGTTCGATTAAAACCGTAAAAGTTATTCTTTAAATTCCGAATAAATTCAAAATAATTATATTAAATTATGATAAATCCAAATAAATCTAAATAAAAATAAAATAAATTTATTATTTTTCAAATATAATTTCGGTCTTTAAAATTACGAGGCGAGTCGGGAAAAGTCAACGAAAGTCAAAGTCGACTTAAAAAGTCGAGAAAAGTCAAAAATGACTTAAAAGTCAAGAAAAGTGTATGACGACTTAAAAGTCAAGAAAAAGTCAATGACGACTTTAAAAAGTCAAGGAAAGTCAAAGACGACTTAAAAGTCAAGAAAAGTCAAAGATGACTAAAAACAGTCTTTTAATGAAATCTCTCAAAAATTCCAAATACGAACGCGGAATTTCAAAATAAGACTCGGAACGAAAATTCCTATTTTAAAAACTTAAGTTCTACTGAAAAGTGTTAGTAAATATTTTTACTAGAAAAATTGGCATTTTTCGGGTTGTTACAGCACTAGAACAAAAACCTGAAAATTAGGAACAAAATTTTAAGATAGTTCCTAAATATAACAAATTCTTTATAGTCCATATGATTGTTTATCTAGCAGCCAAATGGAATGTATCTAGCAGCCAAATGGAATGTATCTAGCAGTGTAATGGAGTGTATCTAGCAGTGTAATGGAGTGTATCTAGCAGTGTAATGGAGTGTATCTAGCAATGGTGAAGGGGATGGATACATATATGTAGCATGGTAGATACCTTCCATCTGCCTGTCAGATACATATATGTGGCATGTTTTTTTACGAGGAGGCTGGGTACCCTTAATAGAAAATAAAAGGAACACTGATCAAAGAATAAATACTTACTAGTAATGCTCCCACAAAGTCTTTTTCAATATCATTGTTTACCTAGATACAAAATTTACAATTATGTACCTATAAACTCAACAAAAAAGTTCTTAAAATCATACTCACAACATCAAATTCACTTGTTAGAGACAACCGTGACGGTGAATTACGGGATTTGCATTTCTCAGCCTTGTTTAGGATGTGACACCAAGCATGGATAACAGGCTTGGACACCATATCACCCCAAATAAGTGTCATCAAATCTCGGCGGTTCAGCTGATGGTGGTCAGTCTTGAAAAGAATCTCACTACATATACACATAGTACAAATTTTCATACAACTATATGGACAAAATCCGAAAGAAAGACAATCAAGTGTACTATAATAGAAAACTTGGCAGAGGGTCAAATCTCCGAGATTCATACATATCATCAAGCAATTCGGTAGACAAAAACTCCACAAGTTATTTTTCTGATTGATTCAACTCACCCACAACCTTAGTATTAACCACCTCTGGCTCTGGGGGCAATGATGAAATGGGTGAAATAGTAAGTGGATTGAGTGCCTCCTCATTTATATGATCATTGAGTGCCTCCTCATTTATATGATCATCATCTTGTGATTCTGAACTAAGCAATCTAAATTAGGGTGGGCTAATACCACAAGGCATTGGGAAGGAAGGAGGTGTAAACTTTGGTGGAGAGGGGTGTGTAACCCATGGAGACCGACGGAGAGGTATTGAGGCTTTTGCTTTTTTCCGCGTAAGATGAACTGGCTCAAACTCTTGAGACTCAGAATCAATAAGAATAGGAGAAGAAGACTTGGCCTTACGGACTTTTTCTTTGTTCTGAAAGTTCATAGCATTACTCGTCTCATTGAGTGTCCGTTTCCCCAAAGCAGTTTCTAGTTTGATAAGAGCCGCCCACAAATCATCCTCAGTTTCAAACGTTTGCTTACCCAAATCAGCAAATCTTTTTCTTTTGTCATTGTCATCCAGTTCCTCTTTGTCAGCTTCATTAGAACATTCCCCCTTCTTTTCAACTTTGTCATTAGAAAATGCCCCATTCTCTTCAACTTTGTCATTCTCAACAGTGTCAGTTGTTTTTTGTGATGAGTATGAGCAATCACTTAGAGCCTCCGGCATTTGTTCCTTTCAGTTGTACAGATTTAGAATTGGGCCAATCGGTTTTAGCTTGTACGATTGCCTTTGAGAAGCTTTCATAGGCAGAAGCAAGGAAATTTGCACATTCTGCCAAATTCTTGATAGAGGAGTTGCTTCTCTTTTTACTGTTCTTGGGAATATTGCAAGGATCCGGTTCTTGATCAGGCATAAGTGGTTCTTGATGAGGCATATGTGATGGCTCACTAGCCTTCTATTCTTGATGAGGTGATGGCTTCTGTTCTTGATGAGGTGAAGGCGCACTAGATGCTGGCACACTGAAATTTTCTTCCTCAACTGCACCTTTCACAATACGAGCTTGAATACCTCCCCTACGGAACCCTTGTACCATCTCAGACTTAAGTCTGTCTGTAATAACATGTTTCGTCCATCTAGCTAGAGTAGGGAACCCTCGAGGAATTGAGAAATAACTATAGGACACTCTATCTAAATAGAGAAACACGAAAACCATGATCGGCCCCCCAAAATAATCATTCTTAGATCTTCTCCAAGATTCAACAGCTTCAATAAACTGTTTTCTAGTGAATTGACACCAGTTTAATGATGAAACTGATGATATATTCTTTAAACACTTCAACACTCTTAGGCTAGCAGTACTCCCTTTCACCCCCATTAGAAATGTTTAGACTACAAACACAATGAAGTTCCTTTTAAATCTTCCCTTCCCTCTCTTTGTCTTATCGTCATCAGATTAAGTATGTCCTTTGTCTCAACCTTTGTGGGATCAACCTTTGTCGGATCATTTGTAAACTGCTTCAACCAACTGCTCTTAAATTCAACAAACTCCTCACTCTTGTCTGATAGGGCGGCTATCTTTACTTCATTTAGGCCTAATGGAATACCAGTCGCTAGATGAATATCTTCATCGATTATTTGAAGTTCGCGTTTCTAGAAAAGAGGATGACAATGTGTCGAATTTGGTAACTAGCCAATGAGCAAGGGCCCCCGGGACGGTGTCCGTTTTAAGATTAAGAAGTCCCCCAAACCCTATCGCTTTTATATCAGCAACTTGTTGTGCACTCAGATTACTGGTGATAAATGCAAAGAGCATTTTAGGAGACATACGTGTCTTCAAAAACCACGCCGCAAGATCATCATCTTTTTTCCTTTGAAGAGGTTTTTTAGGCATTATTTTCTGGTTTGCTTTGCTTGTACTTGCACCATCATCATTTATTGACAACTTTTTCATTTCTGTAACTTAAAAAGAGTGAAAAAGTCACCAACAAAGAAATGCATCTAGCACCTTGAATGAATGTATATCGTAATAGACAGGCATGTATCTGATAAAATAAGGGAGCATATCTAGAAACCTACATGAATTCATCTAGCACCTTGAAGGAATATATCTCGTAATAGACGCATGTATTAAACAATTTAAAGATGTGTATCAATACCTGTAGTTTTCTTATTTTCTTTATTTGTAGTTCCACCATCATTAGTTGTCACCAACTCCTTCATTTTTGTAAATTTAAAACGATGATCAACTATTTAAAAAGAATACCAACAAGTGTTATGGAGTGTATCTAGTATATTAAAAGGAATGTATCTGATCGTGCTTGTCGCGAGCCCTATACAAAGATAATTTACCCAGACTAGGCTAATAACATTTTAATGTAATTAGGGAAGTAGGGGTCGATCCTCAGGGATATGGTGTTTCCTATAGAATGTGAAGTGTCTCGCAATTGGGTTTTATCTAACGCGTTTCTGGGTTTTGGGAATTTGGTATCTAAACTAACAAAAAGCATAAATGAAAACAAAATAAAAGCAATTGAAGATGAGAGCAATAAAGCAAATGATGAATTAACAATAATGGAAAGCATCTAGGGAAGTAGGTTCACACATGTAGATTGACTTATTGATGCAATTGGATTTGGAACATGCAAATAATTCATTGTGAGTTCGTAAGAATGATGTGTTCATTACAATCATAGATCAGATGGTCTAGCAGGCTTTTAGGCAATTTACTAGGTCTTAATCCACCATGTCATGCTTTGTCTATTCAATTCGCGTATCTCTACCTTGGAAAAGAATTTCATACTAGTCAATGATTTTGATCAGGAATCGTCAACTATCGTTATAGTCCAAACATGCATAGACACAATGTTTTAAAAACACAATTTCTTTTATCCAATTATCATCTTTTAATCAATCTAACATGGCTACCCTACACCCTAGAAAGGTGACTACTCACTCATGATAATGTTTATATCTAAGATGATGGTGATAATAAAAACTAGGATAGACATGTTTATTTGATTTTGACAATAATTTAAGACTCTTTATAAGGCGATAATAACGACGCTAATTGACAATCTAAGAAATAAAATTACGATTATAACAACACAAAAATGAATCTAAGATAATATGAATAGAAGATAACAATCAAATAGAAAACAATAAGGACATTAAACAAAGGATAAAATAGAAAAATCTAGGTGACGATCAACGACGAAAGCGATAACAATAATAGAAATCCCTTGCATAGAATAATCGTTCCTTGAATTACAACACTTGAACCCAACAAAGTAGATTACAATGATTGAAATTCTTATTGATCTAAACTAAGGTTTTGATGTAAAATTAGACAGAAATAAACTAAGAACTAAAGACAAAAGAAGAAAATGATCTAAACTAGAATTTCTAAACTAAAGAGAAATGTAAGAAAAGAAGAGATGTTGTGTGTGAGATGATATGAGATTGAGATGAGTTGTGTTGAGAAGAGGGGCTGGAGCATCCTTTATATAGCATTAGGGTTTCGTGGGGAAGGGGTCGAGCATTGAACATATAGGACAAAAAAAGGAAGTTGAAGCAATTTGCTCGAAGCAGCAGGGATACCCGATCGGGTACACACTTACCCGATCGGGTAAGTTGTCATCTGGGAGCTTTTGACTAACATTTCATCTCCCTTTGCTTTGACTTGACTTCCATCATCCCCCTTGACCTCTTCAATCGGGTTTGTTGATAGGGTTTGATGTAAAGCGATGAATTCTTCCGCCTAATTGATTGATCTTCCGACAACTGCGACATCGTCTTTACTTCTTCTCTCTTTTGAATTAGCGAACCTTCTTGAAATGCCTTTCACTTGGTCAAGCTTGCTTCTTCAAATCGTCGGGTTCTAGGCAAATGCTCGGGAATATAGAAAAAGGGCGTAGAAACGTCATTTTCCCTACAAAACAGGTTAGAACACAGGAATTCGCCTAGAAGACGATATTAGCTCATAAAATGGCTTAACAAAACACAAATGACATACAGAACCGAGCTAAATTGGGGGTTAAAATCATACAAATATTGTATCAATACCTGTAGTTTTCTTATTTTCTTTATTTGTAGGTCCACCATCATTAGTTGTCACCAACTCCTTCATTTTTGTAAATTTAAAACGATGATCAACTATTTAAAAAGAATACCAACAAGTGTTATGGAGTGTATTTAGTATATTAAAAGGAATGTATCGAAGTATTGACAGGTATGTATACCAACATCTTGAGAACGTATATACAACAACAGTGCAACAATTTCAAAAAGGTAACGTATATACAACAACAAAAAGGTCGACTGTTATAAACTACAACAAAGTTTGATATAAACTCGACTCTTATATAATTATACATATTAAAAAGTTCGACAAAAAGGTCAACATGTTTAAAATACACAAGTAGACAGTACATTGGCAAAATGTGATAAGTTTTTGATTTACTTATGTCACACCTAATACATGAAATACATCAAGATGAGATAAGTTTGAACGTGTTAGTAAATGTGCTGCAATGTCAATTGCAGTGTTACGCGCCGTAGATGGGGTGACCAGAGCATGCAACAAATCATTAACTTGATTAATTGCAATATCATCAAGATCATTAAGGTGAGCACTCTGATATCGGTTTTTTTGTTGTTGATAATGCAGGATGAGTCTAGCGGTAGTATCATCCGTCATAAAACATTTACAGCGTTGAGAAACTATTTTAAAGCCCCGTCGAACAATCCTTACACCATTCACTCTTAGAGACACCATGTACGCAACTTCAATACGAGGTGTACTTGGGTGAAGGAGAAACAACTGCGACAAATTTGTACACACCATAGCCATTTTGCTTTATCTGCATGACTAGAAAGTAGGTTGAATATTTTATTCATGAGATCTTGATTATTAAAAACATCATGTTGGGCTTGATACCGGTTGCCAGTAAGTTTAACTTCCTTTAACGAGCAAATGAAAACCTCATAGACTGTTTTTTCTCGGTTACATAATTCTTGATAAAAAGTGATTTATCTTCTTCTTGAATATCGACAACACACCATTTGCACCAACTTTCCATAGTTGTCTTTATACGTACAGAAAAGGGCATGCACCTACATGTTATCAACTTAACGCGGATAAGGCAAAAATGGCTAATATGAGTCAAGATACTATGACACAATGAAATTGAGTGTATCTAGCAATTCCTGGACAGAAAAATACTCCAACAATTGATCATAAACATGCAACAAAATCTCCAACAATTTCCCAATTTATTCTAGCCTAAGGATCAAAAACACATAAAAATTGACATAAATGATAAATATACTAATCAAACCAAAAAAAATCTCCAACAATTTCTCGAAGAAATAATAACTCAAACAAATAACAGTTCCGAGATGATAAAAAAACACAAAATCGACATAACAAGAAATAAAAAAAAAAAAAACATATTTCTCAAACAAGTCACCGAAACAAAACCAGAAATTCAGTAAAACAAATCACATTTCCCAAAAATGCAAACTTAATTAATTCAAAACACAAAATGCTCCAACAATTCAACAATCAAAATAAGTATCATAGTACATGCATCCTGCTCCGACGACTGCGATGGTTGTTGACGACATTTGCGGGTTGGGGAAATGTAACGGAAATGAAATTAGGGTTAGAGTAATTCAAAGTTGGGGGAGATTAAAAACATGAATGGAATTAAATAAAGTAATAAACGAAAACAATGAGAAATTACTAAGAGTTATTGTAACACCCGCAAATGTACCCTATTTTTATAGTAAAAATATTTTACGGATACTTTTCAGCGATATTTCGTTTTAGATTAGACTTAAATTTTCCGTGTCTAATTAATAATTTCCGAGTTCGTTTTTGGACTTTATGCGAGATTCCGAGTAAGTTACGTCTTAAGACGCTTTTGGGCTTTTCCCATGTTTTCCACTTACTCCCACTTATACTCCCTTAACCCTAAACTCCCTCACACTCAACATCTTCTTCTTCCTCACCAAGTAACCACCAAAACCTTAACCTCCATATTTGATCGATCTTAAGATCATCACTACTCCTTCATTTCTCGCTCAAATTCACTAAAGTTCGTCTTATTCTTTCCCTCTCATCGTCCTCTATCTTAATTGGTAATAAAATTACCGTCTTTCTCGCTTTTCAATTTATCCGTCTTTCTCAAAGGTGAATTATATTCATCTTTTATTATCTAATTGTAGGTGGTGACCTCCAAGACCTCGACAAGGACTACTATTTGATAGAAGAGGACCTCGACGAGGATTGAAGACGCAATAAGGTAACGGTGAATGGTTACTCGATATCATTACGTGTTTTTGATGTGTTTTCTATGTTAGTAATCGTATTTAGAATAGGATTAGAAATCATAGGAATTGTGTTGTTGATGATAGTTGTTGTTAGTTGATAATTGATATTGAGAATTGATGATTTGTAATGTTAGATGATGTTTGTTGAATTATAAGCCTTAGTGAAATTTGAGATTTTCGTGCATAATACACCGCAGCCGGCCGACCGGCAGCCGGTCAGCTGACCAGCTGGGGAGTGGCTGGAAGTTAATTTTGTTACGTAAAAGTTTTGGTATAATTTGGTCTCAGCCGGCCGACCGGCAGCCGGTCAGCCGACCGGCAGCCGGTCAGCCGACCGGCTGAGACACATCTAATATGCCTTCGTTTTTCTCAAGTGACTTTGGTCCCAGCCGGGTAGTCGGCAGCCGGTCCCTTTGACCGGCTGGGACACGCTGCATTTTCAGTTGGTTTACAAATGATATATTGGTGCCCGCCGGGTAGCCGGCAGCCGGTCCCCTTGACCGGCTGGCACACGCTGGAATTCTATTTACAATTCATACTTATGTTTTCATTTATAATATTTCCGATGATTCGTTTATCGTATAAATTTACTTAATGATTTTAAATATTAATGTTTCGAATATATGATATTCCATTCGCTTGTATCGCATGTTTTGTGACGATTTTTCATATATCCCACTTTGAGTCGGTTTTACACATGTTATGGTTTGAGCACAAATTGTTATGTGCCTTGTACTCTCATTCCCTTGTCTACCTCTTCGTTCGTAAGGCTGGAATGTCGAAACGAGGAGTGTATCCTTACAGCTTAATTGCATGTGTTAGTGGGCATATGACGACGTTGTTAGGAGGCGAACGCTTTGCGTTGATCGACCCGGCCGTCAAATGTTGTATACTTGCGAGGTGGTGTCATTGCATGTAGCGTACCGCTTGTTATGATGCTTGTGCTCTTTTCCGCCTCTTTCGTGAAGGTTGACCGAATTTGGGGTACTCGGTGTCTATGATTGACCGAGTCTTGGATGCAAAATGTTTATCGCATGTCGAATCGGAAAATGTTATTCCGAGAGTCTGGCCAGGTTTAGACTAGGATCGGATATATATATCGTCGTCCTACCGGGAGGAAATTAGTCTACATATACGAAATGTATTGAATCGTGTATGCGTTCATGGCAATGTTTTATCCCGTGGGTGCGATTTTAATCATACTTGCCATGTACACGGTGCTAGTGCGTGTCATTTACCGTGAGAGATGTTGTCAACGTATTCGTACGTTTGGATGGATGATTATATGATTGATTACTTGTGATTGTTGGATGACTTGGCATGGTTTGTTTGTCGAGTCTCAATCTTATCAAACTTATGCCGCTAACGGTGAGATGTAATCCCTAGTGAGTGTATGGTTGCCTAAGAGTGTCATCCCCGAGTCTTTCTATAATATGATGGTTACGCTTTTGTACTTCATGTATCGATATCCTTTATATTGAATTGCCTATTTATCCTTCTTGTATTCCACATGTATATATATATATATATATGCATGCTTCTTTCTCGTATTACCGTTTAAGTAAGTTTATTGTGATATGGCTGGGAGAACCCGGAGTTACTCCCCACTGACTGGGGCGTTCATGTTTTTCATGGATGAACATGTTGCTTGATTGGATGGCTTTTTGCTTGTAGTATTTTGGGTTCGGGTGTGAGCTAGCGGGCGTTGGCCTGGATGATTCACCTCTAAACGTTGTTTAGATAGTTTGCTAATAACTTTGATATTTGATAACATTTTAAGAGACTTCGTCTCTTTGTAGTATATTCTACTTTGGTTTGTAATTATTTGACATTCCTAGTATTTTTATCTTAGCATGTAAAAGTTTTAAAAACACCGTATTTTCCGCTATATATATCACATGCTTGCTATGTTTTATTTCCGCATTCGCGAGGGTTATCACAGTTGGTATCAGAGCTTAAACTCTCCCGACGCACACACGTGAACCCTAAACTTAAACTACTTGACCTTGAAATAATAAATGAGAGATGGGTAGAAGTTAAGGATTTTACTTGGTAGTCTATTTGTTTATGCTAAGTGTTAGGATTAACTTGTTTTGTTTCTATTTCTTATGAAGATGGTTAGACCTCGAGTAGTAGAGAATGTTTTGCTAGAAGCTCTTACGCAAGTGTTGAAGAATCAACAAGATGCGGCTATTGCTCAAGCCAACCAAGTTCCCCCTCGTAGAGAAGATAACCACCAAGGAGGCTACGCTTGGGTGGCTAGCCAAATAGCTAGGAGTAAGATTATACCTTATGGTGGAGAGCCGGACCCTACCGAGCTATCGGAATGGTTCCGAGAAATGGAGAAGCAATTTGATTTATACAAAGTCCGTGAAGAGGACAAGGTAAGGATTGCAAAGCACTTCCTTGTGAGGGAGGCCGATAATTGGTGGGCGATTACTAGTGCCACCGCTACTCTTGAAGACGATTTCAATTGGGCTTGTTTCAAAGCTCTAGTTGAAGGCCGATTTTATCCTAAGGAGCTCAAGCAACAAAGGCTCAAGGAATTTATTGACTTCAAGCAAGGTGACTTGTCGGCACAAGACTTCACCACGGAGTTCAATAAGCTTGCTCACTTTGCTCCGAGGCTCATAAAAGATGACGAGGACCGAGCTTTCTACTACCGCAACAAGCTTAGTGCTTTACTCCAAAGCAAGGTGAGGATAAATACTACTTCCTTTGGGGAATTGTATAATGATGCTCTATGGGCCGAGAACTCCATGAAGGCCATCAAGGATGAAGCTATGATGAAGAATCCGTCTCCTTCCTTCGCTCCTAGACCTAATTTCTATGGGAAGAGGTCGTTTACTCCGTCGTCCTCCAACTCTTATGCCAACAAGAGGAGATTCAATCCTCCTCCTAATTCAAGTACAAGAGCTCCCGCTCCTTTCATTCCCCGAGCTACTTCCAACGTGGCTCATAGGCCATATGCTCCTCCTCAAGCTCAAGGTCGCTTTTGTAACCGATGTAGACAACCACACCACCCCGGTGTAGCATGTTACAACCGACCTTATGTTTGTTTCTTTTGCCAAAAGAGTGGTCACCGTTATGATGATTGCCCCGATCGGAAGTTGCCCCCTCCAATTGCCAAACCTAAGGGTTCTATCTTCGTTCTGAGCCGAGCCGAAGCCGATGTTCATCTGGAGATAATTACGGGTATGTTCTCAATCTTAGAGCAACCGTGTCTTATTCTATTTGATATCGGTGATCCTATGTCCTTTGTGTCTTCGACTTATGCTAATAAATTAACAATCGAGCCTACAACTAGTGAGGATACTCCCATATCCTTAACATCCGGAGAAATTATCTCTTGTTCTACTCTTTATCCTAATGTTCCAATCTCTATTTCGGGTACTATCTTTTCCGCTAATCTCCTTAAGTTTCCTCTAGGAGAGTTCGATGTAATTCTAGGTATTGATTGGTTAGCATTGTACCATGCTAGGTTCGAGTGTAGAGATTAAAAGATTTATTTAAAGAGTCCTTTAGGAGTTAGAATAACCTATAAGGGATCTCATCCCCGAAAGGGTGTGTCTTTGATTTCCGCAATCAAATTAGTGAGTATGGTAAGAAAGGGTCACCAAGCATACTTGTGTATTGTGACTTCTACAACTACCTCTTTGCACAATATTGAAGATGTGCCTATAGTTCGTGAATTTGTTGATGTATTCCCCGAAGACTTGCCCGGGATTCCTCCCGAGCGTGATGTTGAATTTTCTATTGATCTTGTACCTGGGTCTGGACCCATAGCCAAAGCTCCTTACCGTATGGCTCCAACCAAGTTAAAAGAGTTAAGGAAGCAACTTGATGATATGATTGAGAAAGGTTTCATTCGACCAAGTGCCTCGCCTTGGGGTGCTCCCGTTCTCTTTGTGAAGAAGAAGGATGGTTCATTGAGGCTTTGTATTGATTACCGTGAGTTAAACCGAATTACAATCAAGAATAGGTATCCTTTGCCAAGAATTGAAGATTTGTTTGATCAACTAAAGGGTGCTTCTACTTTTTCCAAGATTGATTTGAGATCCGGATATCACCAGATTCCCGTTCGTGATGCCGATATTCCGAAGACCGCTTTTAGTACAAGGTATGGTCACTTTGAGTTCAAGGTGATGCCTTTTGGATTGACTAATGCTCCCGCTATTTTCATCGATCAAATGAACCACACATTTAGTGAGTATCTTGACAAGTGTGTGGCGGTGTTCATTGACGACATCCTTATTTTCTCCAAGACCGAAGAAGAGCATGTTATTCATCTAAGGACTATTTTGGGTGTTCTTCGTCGTCAAAAGTGGTTTGTCAAATTCTCCAAGTGTGAATTTTGGTTACCTAAGGTGTCCTTTCTTGGGCATGTAATTTCTAAAGAAGGTGTAATGGTGGATCCTTCTAAGATTGAAGCCGTGGTTGATTGGAAGAGTCCGACCGATGTTAGAGAAGTTCGAAGTTTTCTTGGTTTAGCTGGTTATTACCATAGATTTGTCAAAGATTTCTCAAAGCTTGCTAGACCTATGACTCAATTGTTGAAGAAAGAAACCAAGTTCGTATGGAATGAAGCTTGTGAAGCCATTTTTCAAGAGTTAAAGAAGAGGTTAACTACCGCTCCGGTGTTGACTTTACCTGAAGATGGTGTAGACTTTGATGTCTATTGTGATGCTTCCAAGATGGGATTGGGTTGTGTACTTATGCAAAGTAAGAAAGTGGTGGCTTATGCTTCGAGACAGTTGAGAGTTCATGAAGTGAACTACCCTACTCATGATTTGGAATTGCCCGTCGTGGTTCATGCTTTGAAAGTGTGGCGACACTATCTTATTGGTGTTCATTGTCGTATATTCACCGATCACAAAAGTTTGAAGTACATATTTACTCAAAAAGAGTTGAATATGAGACAAAGAAGATTGTTGGAATTGGTGAATGATTATGATTTTGAGTTGCTTTACCATGAAGGGAAGGCTAATGTTGTTGCCGATGCTCTTAGTAGAAAATCTTCTCATGCCTTGAATGCTATGTCGGTATTACCCGTTGATCTTTGTATTGAGTTTCGAAAGTTGAAGTTGGAATTCGTGGAACGTGGATTTGATTATGTTGGTGCTATGACTGCCGAACCTGTTTTCCTCCGTGAGATCCGCGAAAACCTAGTTGATGATCCTACCTACAAGTCTATTCAAGCCAAACTTCTTGAAGGAAAAGCTAAAGACTTCAAGTTTGATGAAAAAGGTGTTCTTCGACTACATGACCGTTTGTTTGTTCCTAATGCTCTTGACTTGAGAAAGCGAGTTTTTGATGAAGCTCACCTTTCCCCTTATTCTATTCACCCCGGAGGTGATAAGATGTATATGTGGGAATTGCATCCGTATACAACCCTTTAAATCGACAGGATTATAATGAAATTTAACTTATATGATTAATAGTCATAAACAAAATTGCATAAGACGAAGGGATTAAGAAATAACCTTTAGTCCTTGCGATAAAGGCCTAAGAACAAATACCAAAATAGGTATTCTCCTAAGCAAAACACCCTAGATGGAACAAGATATGCCTTGAGATTGCTAGAACTCTTGAGAAACCGTTTTCTCTCTTTTTGTGAATTATGTGATGGTGGAGGCTCAACTTGTGATTAGGGTTGATCAAGAGATCCCATAAAATAGGGAAACCAATTCCTTTATATAGTCCCCTATCACAAGGTATCCTAGTGTAATTAGGAAAGGTATTTTCTTTCCTAAAAACCCTCCATATGGCCGAAATTTAGAGTATTATAATACTTTATTTTCAGTTCATATTTAGCTATTAATATATTGCAATTAATATCCGTATATTATTAATTATAAATATCCGTATATTTACAATTTTACTAATTCAACATATCAGTTTATATTTAATTTAGCTTGCAATATATATGACAATTAAATATAACCTTTTATATTTAAGCGCGAATTACTGTTAATTCGGCTAAACAACATTATTTAATCTGTATTAAATAATTTTTTATCATCACATTGACTAACCGTTTAGTCAAAAAACACTGACTAACCTTTTAGTCATATTATAAGGCATCAATATAATTATTTTCTCAAATAATCATATCTCTCGAACACATCCAATAGGTGTGACTTTTAGGGACCAGTTGATTACCGCCATCAGTATGACAATAACGTCAAACTTATCTAGCAAGCCAACCGTTATTGATAAACGTTAATCAACTGATTATTATACGAAGTATACCCTGTGAACCTACAGAGATTTATTTATGTTATTGCACTAACTGTGGAGGACACTGGCTCCAACAATCTCCCACTTGTCCGTACAAGTGTATGTGCGATAACCGATTCTCATATCCTATATAAATTCTCCCACTCAATGTAAACCAATTTGCAAAGTCCGTATTTACAAAGGTCGTAGTTTACAAGTGATCTGTATCAAGAGTGGTTTTCCCGACTAGAGAGTAACTCAACTGATAAACGAATCTGTATTCGAGCATGGCCATGCATTTCAGTTACAACTCCTCGAGTGGCCCTGAGAAATGATATAACCTGATAAAGGTTGGATATTTTCTTCAACTCGAAACTTGCAGAAACAAACGTAGTATGAAATGACCCAGTAAAAATCTACTTAGCCTCCTGTTACGGTCGACCATGAGAAAGAAACCAAAGTCATCCAAAAACTGCCTTAATCTCAAGAGACAGTCGATAGTCAAAAGAATCGACTCTAGGAACACTATGGATGTCCTAGCCACGACCTGGCACAAATGTTCCGTAACATCTAGGATTCCATAACGTCGTCACAAAACTGTCCTGCGAGGTATCAGTATATCCCGCATATGTGATCGATCAGTCAACTGTTTGACTTATGGCTCGTTGAACCCACCATCAATCGACGTCACAATATAATCACCAGAGTTATCAGCTCATGTAGGTGATTACGGACCAAAACATATATAAAGTAATTCAGTTCACTTTGTGGTGTTCAATGTTGTCTGTACAACCCACATGAAAAACAATATATCAAACAAAACGATGATTTTATTAATAGTTTTATGAAAAGATACAGGTGTCTAATCCATAAAAAACAACTAATACAACTCAGGAACACGTTTGATTCCCATGGAAATAACGTGCCCTACATGCTTATCATATCTTAAAGGTTTAGTGAAAGGATCTGCAACGTTATTATCCGTGGCAATCTTTATCTATCACTATCTCCCTTTGCTCCACATAATCTCGTATCATGTGAGTCTTCCTTTGTACATGCCTTGACTTGTTGCTGGACTTGGGCTCCTTAGCCTGGAAGATGGCACCACTATTGTCACAATAGATGGTGATCGGATCATTCGAACTAGGAACTACAGTTAGTCCTTGTAAGAACTGACGCATCCATATAGCTTCCTTCGCAGCTTCTGAAGCGGCATAGTACTCGGATTCAGTCGTAGAATCTGCTATAACTTTTTGTTTGGAGCTTTTCCAGCTGACCGCAGCGCCATTAAGAGTAAAAACGAATCCAGACTGAGATTTCGAGTCATCTCGATCCGTTTGGAAGCTAGCATCTGCGTAACCGATTGCGCATAGCTCAGTGTCACCTCCATAAGTCAATACCCAATCCTTAGTCCTCCGTAGGTACTTAAGGATATTCTTAACAGCCATCCAGTGTGCTTCACCTGGATTGCCTTGGTATCGACTAGTCATACTCAATGCATATGCCACGTCTGGACGTGTGCATATCATGGCATACATGATCGATCCTATAGCAGAAGCATAAGGAACCCGACTCATGCGCTCGACCTCTTCCGATGTCTTAGGTGCCTGAGCTTTGCTCAGCTGCATCCCAGAAACCATAGGAAGGTTCCCCTTCTTGGAGTTGGTCATGCTGAATCTCTCAAGAATCTTATCTATATAAGACTCCTGACTTAGGGATAACATCCGTCGTGATCTATCTCTGTAGATACGGATCCCCAAAATTCTTTGTGCCTCGCCCAGATCTTTCATCTGGAAATGGTTCTTTAACCAAACTTTCACCGAAGTTAAGAGAGGTATGTCATTCCCAATCAAGAGTATGTCATCTACATACAATATCAGGAAGACTATCTTGCTCCCACTCGACTTGATATATAGACATGGTTCCTCGACCGATCGAGTGAAGCCATTCTCTTTTATCACTTGGTCGAAACGATGATTCCAACTCCGAGATGCCTGCTTAAGTCCATAGATGGAACGCTTAAGCTTGCATACTTTCTTAGGATTTTTAGGATCAATGAAACCTTCGGGTTGTACCATGTACAACTCCTCCTCCAAATAACCGTTTAAGAAGGCGGTTTTCACATCCATTTGCCAAATTTCATAGTCATGAAAAGCGGCAATCGCTAAGATTATCCGAATGGAACGCAGCATGACTACGGGTGCAAAAATCTCATCATAGTGCAAACCGTGCACTTGAGTGAAACCCTTTGCCACTAGTCGTGCCTTGTATGTATCTGGTTGTCCTTCTACAGAATGCTTTATCTTATAAAGCCATTTGCACTGAAGAGGCCGAGCCTTATCAGGTAAGTCAACCAGATCCCATACGTTATTCTCGTACATAGAGTCCATCTCGGATTGCATGGCTTCAAGCCATAGCTTTGAGTCGGAACAGGTCATGGCACCTTTATAGGTAACGGGTTCGTTTCTCTCTAGGAGTAAAACGTCATCTCTCTCATTCCCTTCGACCATACCAATGTATCTGTCTGGAGGAATAGAGTCTCTACCCGACCTTCTAGGTTCCAAAGGAATATTAACCGCAGCCGACGATGGAGGAACAGTTTCCTCCATTGGTTGCTCGGTTGTTGGTTCTTGAATCTCCGACAGATCGAAGGTTCTATTACTCGTCCTATTCTCGAGAAACTCTTTCTCTAAGAACGTCGCACTAGCCGCAACAAAAACTCGATGTTCGTAGGCGAGTAAAAGTAATGACCAAACATCCCTTTTGGATAACCAATAAAGTATGTCTTGACCGATCGTGGGCCGAGCTTATCGTCAGGTCTCCACTTGACATAAGCCTCGCAGCCCCAAACCCGAATAAAGGACAAGTTAGGGACCGTTCCCTTCCATAGTTCATATGGAGTCTTGTCTACAGCTTTAGACGGACTTCGGTTCAGTATTAAAGTAGCTGACAAAAGAGCGTATCCCCATAATGAATCAGGTACAACCGTGTGACTCATCATGGATCGAACCATATCTAGTAATGTTCGATTTCTCCGTTCGGACACACCATTCAACTGTGGCGTTCCAGGTGGAGTTAACTGTAGTACTATACCACAGCCTTTAAGGTGTTGATCAAACTCATTCGAAAGATATTCGCCACCACGATCCGAACGTAGTGCTTTAATCTTTCTATCCAGCTGGTTCTCAACCTTATTCTGGAATTCCTTGAACTTTTCAAAGGACTCACTTTTATGCTTCATTAAGTAGACATGTCCATATCTACTTAAATCGTCCGTGAAAGTGATAAAATATCTATAGCCATCTCTAGCGTTGATTGACATAGGTCCACACACATCAGTATGTATGAGTCCTAATAGGTCAGCAGCGCGCATTCCAACACCTTTGAAGGAAATTCGAGTCATTTTGCCTATGAGACATGATTCACACGTGCCAAATGATTCATAATCAAATGGAGAGATAGTCCCATTATCAATGAGCTTCTTCACGCGTTTCTCATTTATGTGTCCCATACGACAATGCCATAAATAGGTTTGATCTTTGTCACCAACCTTTGCTTTCTTACTATTCATATGCATAACATCTGTGCTTTGATCTAAAACATAAATTCCGTTTATGGAAACTGCTTTGCCATAAATCATTTCGTTTAACGAGAAAATACAGCTATTATCCCTTATTACAAAACAAAAACCGTCTCTAACAAGTACGGAAACAGAAATAATGTTTTTAGATAAACTGGGTACATAGTAGCAGTTATTCAGCAATAACTCAAATCCACTCGGGAGCTGGATCACATATGTCCCCACTGAAACGGCAGCAACTTTAGCTCCATTCCCCACTCGCAGGTCCACATCACCCTTTGCGAGAGTTTTGATGTTTCTTAGACCCTGCAAATGATTACACAGATGAGAACCACAACCAGTATCTAATACCCAAGTTCCGAAACTTGCATGGTTAATCTCAATCATATGAATAAAAGAAGGAGAAGACATACCAACAGGAGCAACACGGCCTGCTTTGATGTCCTCACGGTACACGGGGCAGTTCCTCCTCCAATGCCCAATCTTGTGGCAATGGTGGCACTCCACGCTACCTTCATCACTCTTTGTCTTGCCTTGTGAGCTACCGCTAGACTCACCAGGCCCACTCTTGATATGTCCCGGATTTTTGAACTTCGGCTTTCCTACCGTTAGGTTAGCCTGTGCCTTGCCCTTACCCTTGCCCTTGTTTTCAATCATGAGAACATCTTGTTTCACGCTCCCACTCAATTTCAGATCACTCTCGGTCTGAACAAGAAGTGAGTGTAGCTGATGAAGACTCTTATTCATGTCATTCATGTAGTAATTGGCCCTAAAAAGGGCATACCCATCATGAAGTGAATGAAGAATGCGATCAATAATAATCTTCTCATCTATTTTGCAACCAAGTGCCTCCAGTTTCTCGACATTCTCAATCATATTGAGAATGTGTGGGCTAACAGCTTGCCCCTTCTGGAGTTTTGCTTCAAAGAAGCGACAGGTATGCTCATAGCTAACGATCCTCGGAGCTTTCGAGAACTCGTTAGAGAGCGTGGTGAAAATCTTATTCGCACCATGGGCAATGAATCGCCTTTGCAAATTTGATTCCATTGAAAAGATGAGTACGTTCTTTATCGCACCCGCCTCCATTACGAAATCTCTATAAGCAAATCGATCATCGGTACTCGCATTTGGGCCTGGGTCGACCGGTAGTGGCTCAGTCAAGTACTTGAGCTTACCGTCAGCAATGGCAGCATTCCGTAATGCCGCCTCCCAATCTGCGAAGTTGGACCCGTTATTCTTCAGTCGTGTAGACTGATTCATATTGTCCATGAAGATCTTAAGCCAGGTCTCACGTCCGAGCGTGGCACTTGGCATTGGGTCATCAGTATGGCCAGCCATTTGTTATTAGCAGTTTATATCTGAATATATTTGACTGTGGAAAAAGAAAATAAATATGATAAGTTTCATCGTTTTAAATTTGTGTCTAATGAAAAACTGTTTAATTAGATGACTCGTGCATTTATACAATTGACCTCCCTCAAGAATTATATAAATGATCCCAAGACTCAATTTCTGTAAATTGATAAGCCAACCTCTTGGCTAATTCTACTTTTAGAATTCCTGGTCGATAAATTTCTGTAAATTCTATCTATAGTCCATCATAATCACGAGATATTACTCGTACTATAATGTTGAGATAAAATAGGTCAACACTCACTACTTACCCAACGTAGAAGGGGTCATATTATGACTTCCGACGAAGAAGGGGCTCATAGTAGTTTTCCCTATAAAGACTAGTCTCAATTTTAATTTATAGGGGAAGGTCCCATCATCTTAACTTAAATTCTTTTAAGTGAACGAATGTCTAGCAACTCGAGAATGATTTAACTAAGGTGATGGCCCTAAAAGCGAGTGACATCTGTATGCCCATGATTAAAATATTCAACCTATATGAATCATTTTTCATGCAATCTTAGGTGGTTTGGTTTAGGCGGAATATGATGCAATTTATTCTAGCATGTGAAAAAGCAACGAGAAAAATAAGAAAAACGCAAAATAAAGCACCTAGTGTGGCCTAACTACCAAAATGAACAAAATACAAGTTGGAATCCTCCTTGGACCCGAGTCTTGATGTTCCATTGTCTTTGTAGCGGGAGTGAGCTATCCGATCTCCGTCTCGACTCTTCTCAAAATACATTTAAAATTACAGATGTAAACCTATTTACATTCTAATTAAAAATAATAATGAAAATTAAAATTACAAAGCGGAGATACGAGATCTCATAATACCTCCAAGACTATGTTTCCTTCATTACGAAAACATAATCTACTAAGGCCACACTAGTAAATTACAACCGATTGTACAAAATTGCGTAAAATAAACCATTCAAGCGTCATTCAACATAATAAAAGCATCAACTAAAAATTAATCAAACACTGCAAAATTAAATTGATTAATTATCCAAACCACCATTCTAATCACGTGATAATTCCGTAATTAATCACGAGATATCATTCAAATCCAATGAAAATTAATAATTAATATGAATTACAACGATATTATTTTAAACCGCTTTAAAATAATATGGTATCAATGTGAACCGCTTCACAAAAAAAAACAAAAAAAATTCCCGGTACGGTTACTGTTCACCGTCAGGAAAAACGAAAAAAAAATTTTTTTTTTTTTATTTTTTAAATAACTGTCACGGTTTTTTTAGAAAAACCCGAAAAAAAACACAAAAAAAAAACGAAAAACAGCACTGCAGGCCGAGAAAAAGACGAAATTTTTTTTTTTTTTTTTTTATTATGTACAGCAGCCGAAACAGTGGCAAAAAAAAATATTGAACGGATGAAAAATCGATTTTGCTTATATTAACTAGATCGGTACAAACTAGCAATATCTAATCATTATTAAACATTGATACCGAAAATATGAAGCACAAATTGATGTTCATCAACAATCAAACCAAATTCATTCACGTTTTAATTCAATCAGTATTGAATCCTAAACATCTACAAATTCTCATATTATCATCTTAACCTATTAAAATAATAATACAATAATCGAATGGAATAACAACAAAAAAAAACACGGCCAAAAAAAATTTGCACCGAAATTTTTTTTTTTTTTATTAAAATTTATGCAATTCAAATTTTTATGAAAATCATATAAAAAATTTCATAGCCCTAAAGCTCTGATACCACTTGTGGGATTTGTATCCGTATACAACCCTTTAAATCGACAGGATTATAATGAAAATTAACTTATAAGATTAATAGTCATAAACAAAATTGCATAAGACGAAGGGATTAAGAAATAACCTTCAGTCCTTGCGATAAAGGCCTAAGAACAAATACCAAAATAGGTATTCTCCTAATCAAAACACCCTAGATGGAACAAGATATGCCTTGAGATTGCTAGAACTCTTGAGAAACCGTTTTCTCTCCTTTTGTGAATTATGTGATGGTGGAGGCTCAACTTCTGATTAGGGTTGATCAAGAAAAAAACTAAAATAGGGAAACCAATTCCTTTATATAGTCCCCTATCACAAGGTATCCTAGTGTAATTAGGAAAAGTATTTTCTTTCCTAAAAACCCTCCATATGGCCGAAATTTTAGAGTATTATAATACTTTATTTTCGGTTCATATTTAGCTATTAATATATTGCAATTAATATCCGTATATTATTAATTATAAATAGCCGTATATTTACAATTTTACTAATTCAACATATCAGTTTATATTTAATTTAGCTTGCAATATATATGACAATTAAATATAACCTTTTATATTTAATCGCGAATTACTGTTAATTCGGCTAAACAACATTATTTAATCTGTATTAAATAATTTTTATCATCACATTGACTAACCGTTTAGTCTAAAACACTGACTAACCTTTTAGTCAAATTATAAGGCATCAATATAATTATTTTCTCAAATAATCATATCTCTCGAACACATCCAATAGGTGTGACTTTTAGGGAACAGTTGATTACCGCCATCAGTATGACAATAACGTCAAACTTATCTAGCAAGCCAACCGTTATTGATAAACGTTAATCAACTGATTATTATACGAAGTATACCCTGTGAACCTACAGAGATTTATTTATGTTATTGCACTAACTGTGGAGGACACTGGCTCCAACACATTAAACACACAATCATAGGTTTTAGGTCCAACGGTAGGTCTCCTAAAATCAGTTAAACCCACTTTAGCCAAACACCCCCATACCCTAAGGAAGCTCAGGTTAGGAGGATAGCCCTTCAAAATCTCGTAGGGTGTCTTGTCGATTTTCTTATGAGGTACACGGTTAAGAATGTGACAAGCTGAAAGAACTGCTTCCCCCCACATATCATCAGATAGGCCAGAACTTAAAAGCATAGCATTCATCATCTCTTTTAAGGTTCTATTTTTGCGTTCAGCTACACCATTAGACTGGGGTAAGTAAGGTGGACTAGTCTCATGTATTAACCCGTTTGCAGCACAGAAATCGGTTGGATAATTAGACTTATACTCGCCTCCTCTATCAGATCTTACCCTTTTAATTTTCCTGTCAAGTTGGTTCTCAACTTCATTCTTAAAATTTATAAAAGATTGTTCAGCTTCATCTTTACTCTTAAGCAAATAGACACGGGTGTATCTAGAACAGTCATCTATAAAAGTAATATAATAATTCTTGCCACCTCTACTTGCAACATTTTTGAAGTCAGCTAGGTCGGTGTGAATTAACTCAAGAAGACTCGTGTTCCTAGTAGTCACAGGTTTACTAGGTTTCTTTGTAAACTTAGCCTCAACACAACTAACACATTTAGAGAATTCTTGACACGTCAAACTCGGAATTAAACTCATAGTTCTAAGTTTTTTAATGTAATCCACATTCACATGACCTAATCTACCATGCCAAACATCAAGTGACTCAGCGATATAAGCAGAAGTAAATGCAATATTATTAAAAGTTGAATCAATGTTCAATACAAAAAGACCCCGAGAAAGATAACCCTTGCCCACAAATTCCCCATTACGCGACATTACAACCTTGTCAGCCTCAAAAACAAGTTTCATACCAGCTTTGTTTAACAAGGCACCAGACACGAGGTTTCGACGCAATGAGGGAACAAATAAAACATTAGTGAGAGCAAGTGTTTTCCCCGAGGTGAGTCTGAGAAAGATCTTGCCTTTGCCTGTAATCTTTGCAGATGAAGAATTACCCATGTAGACGCATTCCCCATCAGCTACTTCCTCGAACTCAGCAAATAACCCCGTTTCAGCACAGAGGTGTCTCGAAGCTCCGGTATCCAGGACCCATTCAGCAGCATTACCCACCAGATTAGCTTCCACAACGACAGCTGCAATGATGTCATCAGTTACAGCAACATTGGCTTCAACATATTTCTTCTCGGAGCATTGCTAGGCTTTGTGGCCAATTTTTCCACAAACATAGCAGACAATAGGACCCTTAGCTTTCTGAATCTTAGGAATCGGTTTGGTATGCTTCACTGGACCATTCTTCTTTGCAGGACCGTGGTTCTTACTCTGACCAACCTTGGCCTTACCCTTACCCTTATATTTCTCAGCATAAGACGGACCACCAGACTTAACTAGATTAGCTTTGACAGCAGCAACATCAGAAACAGTCACAGATTGACTAGTAGGAAGGTCTTTGAGGCGATTAGCCTCCTCGGTCCTCATATGTCCTATAAGTTCCTTAAGGGACAGGTCTTTCTTTTTGTGTTTGAGTTGGTTTCGGTAATCAGACCAGGAGGGAGGGAATTTCTCTAGCAGAACATTAGCTACAAAAATATCATCAAGTTTCATGCCTTCATTCACAACATCAGCACATAAGTTTTCATAGACATGAACTTGTTCCATAATAGATTTCCCGTCAGCCATGTGAAATCCCAACCATTTTCCCACAACATATTTCTTTTTCCCCGCATCATCAGCCCCATACTTGGTTTCTAAAGCCTCCCAAATAACCTTAGCCGACTTATTGACAGCAAATAAATCGAACATAGTGTTTGTCATATTATTCAAAATGTGACACCTAGCAGTTTTGTTGTCTTTTTCAAACTTCTTAACAGTTTCGTCATTAGACTTAGTAACAACAGCAGCATGAGGGGTATTCTCAACAGAAGTTATAGTAATAGGGGTAGGCGGGTCAGAAAACAACACGTAATCAATTTCCAATTGCTCAAAAAACATCAACAATTTCTGGGACCAACGCTTATAATTATTTCCGTCTAAGGCCTCAAGTTTTGACATGTCGGGTACAATTTTCGAAATAACAGATATGGTTACAGCAACAAAATAGTTTTCAAATTGTAGGACGAGAAATGCCGTAACAATAAAAACAGAGGTTAGATATACCGACTTAAGTAGTAGTGCTGTGGTAAGAAGCCACTGCCTTGAAAACTATTTCTCCGGTACGACCGTGGTGGCGATCAGCTAGTACAGGTAGTTCCCCAAGGATAACACTACAGCCTCCACGCAGCTCCGCCCACTCGGAACTGTGAGACTTGGAACGATAATAAAACTATACCCAGAAATATCAGAACGGAAGAGAGACAGAGAGAATATGAGAGGAGAGAGTTTGAGAGCAGGTATTTATAGCAAAATACCTGCTGTTACAGGAGGCAGAAACTGCTCCTGAAACCCGGTCAACAACTCGAGAAAGTGGGAGTGAGACTCTCTCCCACTAACATCTATGTTGACTGACTCTGTTAACATGGTATGAATGAACCTGGACTCGGCCCAAAAAGGTAGGCATAGCCCGCCGCAGGCGATTGCCAAATCCCAAATCCCAAATCCCAAATCCCAAATCCCGGATCCTGCGAGCTGAATTAAGCACCTCGCAGAGTCTCTACAAAAGACTCCCTTTACCCACTAGTGATAAGTAAGGGAAGAAGTGTATATATAAACACATACACACTTCCTTTCCTCTCCTATGTGGGATGGTAAGGAAAAAGCTCAAAAGCTTAAAAGCCCCTAATTTCCAACAGTATTTGATACACATTTATTCTTATTGCATATAAAAATATTCAAATCTTGCTTACTTGTAAAGTTGTAATTGTAACTCTTAAAATAATCATATCTGATTTTAAAGAGTGAGATAAGTAAGATTAACAATTTAATACAAACATTAATTTATGCTACTCACTATTAATTTTAGTAAGCTAAATGTGGCATAAGTATTAATGGGGTCACAAATTCGCATTTAAGATGGCACTATCTGTTTTAGTCTTAAGAGGGGGCATGCAGATAAAAAAAAAGCAAAATGTATATGGAAAAACAACGTATTTGTTTTATATGCACAATAATACTTGACCCATTTTATTGTTAAGACAAATTTGACCTACAGTAAAGGAAGTAACATATAAACCCACATACTCCCAACGAAACCCATTTAACATAACTTATTACAAAATTTCCGTAACAAACTTACAAAATCTATAAACGGGCTTGGCTCATACTTGTTATCTCCGAATGCAATAACAATGAAATAAAATTAAAGAACTAACCGCTTTTGCAGTGACGAGGTAAGAGAGCCTCTGCCTTAAAAACTGTTTTGATACGACCGTGGCCCAAAAAGGTAGGCACATCCCGCCGCAGGTGATTGCCAAATCCCAAATCCTGAATCCGGATCCGCACCAGACCAGGCTCAGACACATGCACGGCGCGCGTGCATGTGCGAGCGGAATTAGCACCTCGCAAGCCTCTGGAAAATGCCCCCTTAACTCACAAGTAAATGAGTCTAAATATTTTCCAACCACATATTTTTTTTCCCCGTGTCATCAAACCCATATTTCCACTCTAAAGATTCCTCAATAACTTTGGTACATTTATTGACCATAAACAAGTCGAATAAGGTATTAGACATTTGATTTGGTAAATGACATCTAGCAGTTTTGTTGTCTTTTACAAATTTTTTAACAGTCTCTTCATTCCACTTAACAACAGAAGCAAAATGAAGGGTATCTTGTGACAACCCTCGCGATAGCGGAAATAAAACATAACAAGCATGCGATTATATAGCGGAAAATACGATATTTTTGAAACTTTTAACATGCCAAAAGGGAAAATACGAGGAGTGTCAATAAATACAAACCAAAGTATAAAAATACTACAAGGAGACATAGTCTCTCAAAACATAGTCAAAGCATAAATAAAGTCTAGTGAACTAGCTAAGAACGTCAAAGGGTGAATCCTCAAAGGCCAATGCCCGCTAGCTCACACACGAACCCAAAAAGCAAGTAAAGATCCAACCATGCAACCTGTACATTCATAAAATATGAACGCCACCGTCAGTGGTGAATAACTCCGGGTTCTCCCAGCCATATCACAAGTAAGCATACATAAACGATAATTAAACATGTAGAAACATATATATACAAGTGGATCATGTGAAGTACAAACATGCATTTCAAGGTAATATGATATAAGTATATGAAATACTAATCAGTAAGCTCCATATTATGAACCGACTCGGGAATGACACCCTTAGGCAACTATATACACACTAAGACTTGCATCTCACCGTTAGTGGCATATACTTGATAAGGTAGAGACTCGACATACAAACCAATTCAAGGAATCCAACGGTCAGAAGTAATCAAACAAATACTCTCACGGTTAATGACAAGTACTAGCACCATGTACATAACAAGTATGATCAATGTCACAACCCTCGCGATAGCGGAAATAAAACATAACAAGCATGCAATTATATTGCGAAAAATACGAAGTTTTTTAAACTATTTTTTTACATGCCAAGAGGAAAATACGAGGAGTGTCAGTATATACAAACCAAAGTATAAAAATACTACAACGAGACATAGTCTCTGAAAACGTAGTCAAAGCATAACTAAAGTCTAATGAACTAGCTAAGAACGTCAAGGGGTGAATCGTCAAAGGCTAACGCCCGAGCTCACACATGAACCCAAAAAGCAAGTAAAGATCCAACCATGCAACCTGTACATTCATAAAATATGAACGCCACAGTCAATGAGGAGCAACTCCGGGTTCTCCCAGCCATATCACAAGTAAAAATAGATAAACGATAATTAAACATGTAGAAACACATGCATACAAATGGATCATGTGAAGTACAAACATCATTTCAAGGTAATATGACATAAGTATATGAAATACTAATCAGTAAGCACCATGTTATGAACCGACTCGGGAATGACACCCTTAGGCAACTATATACACACTAGGGCTTGCATCTAACCGTTAATGGCATATACTTGATAAGGTAGATACTCGACATACAAACCAGTTCAAGGCATCCAACGGTCAGAAGTAATCAACCATATATTCTCACGGTTAATGACACGCACTAGCACCATGTACATAACAAGTATGATCAAAACACGTCCACGGGGTAAACATTTCCCTGAACCATACAAGATAAACATTTCGTATATCAAAGACTCATTTCCTCTCGGTAGGACGACGATAATAATACGGTCCTAGTTTAAACCTTTCCAGACTCTCGGAATGAACATGTTCAATTTGACATGCGATAAACATTTCGCATCCAAGACTCGATCAATACTAAAGGACGTCGAGTACCCCAAATTCGGCTAAACTACACGAAATAGGCGAAAAGAGTACAAGAATCATAAACAAGCGGTACGCTACATGCAATGACACCACCTTTCAAGGATACGACATTTTACAGCCGGGTCGATCAACGCATTGTGTTCACCTCCCAACAATGTCGTCATATCCCCACTAACAAATGTATACGAGCATCAAGGATACACCCTATCGCTCCTACATTCCAGTCTAACGAGGTTAAGGGTGTAGCCGGAGAATGAGAGCTCAAAGCACTCAAAGATTAGTGTTCAAGTCAATACATAAGGTAAAACCAACTCAAGAGAGGACATACTAAAAACCGACATAAATCATGTGCTATAAACATGTGAGATATCATATATTCTAAACATGAATATTTAATGTCATCACGTAAGTTTATAAGATAACAAACCATACAAACTATTACATGTGAAGACAAGTGGAGAAGAAATGAGAACAAGATACAGGGGGTGCCAGCCGGTTGGGTGGACCGGCTGCCGGGTACCCGGCTGTTATCTCAGCAACACATAAAAACAACAACAATTTACAGGGAATCCCCACTCGGTGGGTCTAACCGGCTGCCGGCTACATGGATGGGGTCATAGGCCAAAGTGAGAAAAGTGAAGAAAAGGGGAAGGGGGAGAGTTCCAGTCGGTGGGAGCGGATGCTGGGTTGTCGGCTGGGACTCGCAGTCTTAACAAAAATTAACCAAACTTACAGGGGTGCCCAGCCGGTTGGGGGGACCGGCGGCCGGTCGGCCGGCTGGGACTCACACAGCACCAAAATCCTCAATATTGTCCAATTCACATCAGGGGGTTCCCTGCCGGTTGGGTTGACCGGCGGCCGGTCGGCCGGCTTGGACAACAAGCTCGAGAATCAACCCCGACAACAACCAATACTCTAAACCCCTTTGATACCCATTCAATTCCAACAACACTTACATACAAAAAATCACATTTAATGCATCTTAATCATCACCAATCATTGGGTAAGATCAATTAAGGCAAACCAAGGCACATTTATTGCCCAACTCAAGTTCAAACATGATAAATAAGCATAACTAGCAACTTGAATGTAACTTAGCATAGGATTAGTGAAAGATAAACATAGATGATGAATTCACACATATGAAAGAACAACTAGCACATTTTCTCATGAAATTAAGGCAAAGATTACATCTTTCCCTAGCTAAAACTACAATTAAAACATTAAAACACATATTGATATCGAGTAACCCTTCACTGTTACCTTATTGCGTCTTCACTCGTCCTCCTCCACAAGATAGTAATGCTTGTCGGGATCTTGAAGGTCTCTAACTACACAAGGACACAAAAGATGAATAGAATTCATCCTTGAGAAAGATGGAAAAATTGAAAATGAGCAAGATGGAAAATTTATTACCAAACAAGGTAGTGGAGAATGAGAGAGGAAGATTAGACTAAAAATCAAGAGATTTGAGTGAGGGATGAGTTAGTTGTGTGAAGTTTTTGTGATGAGAGGATTAAGGTTCATCAATGGTGAGAATAGGGTTTCGGTTTGGTGAGGGTGATGATGAATAGTGCTGAGATTTGTGAGTGGAAAATGAATACAGTACAATATGGGACAAGTAAAGTGAGTAGAGAATAGAAAAGGCCCAATATGTGACACACGGCATAACTCACATGAAACGCCGAGTAGAACCCGATTACGGGCTCGGATTTGTTAAGTTAGACACGGAAAGCTAAGTTCTAATCTAAATTTAAAATTACGCTAACTAATATTAATATAATATTATTAAATTGCGACGACTAATATTACGGGTGTTACAATCAAAACAAGTCCACGGGATAAACATTTCCCTGAACCATACACGATAAACATTTCGTATATTGAAAACTCATTTCCTCCTAGTAGGACGACGATAATAGTACGGTCCTAGTTCAAACCTGGCCAGACTCTCGGAATGAACATGTTCCGATTCAACATGCGATAAACATTTTGCATCCAAGACTCGATCAACACAAAGGACGTCGAGTGCCCGAAATTCGACTAAACTACACGAAAGAGGCGGAAAGAGTACAAGAATCATAGACAAGCAGTACGCTACATGCAATGACACCACCTTATAAGAATACGACATTTGACGGCTGGGTCGATCAACGCATTGCGTTCACCTCGCAACAACGTCGTTATATCCCCACTAACAAATGAATACAAGCATCAAGGATACACCTCCTCGTTCTGACATTCCAGTCTAACGAGCAAGGAGGTGAAGCCGGGGAATGAGAGTTCAAAGCACTCAACGATTAGTGCTCAAGTCAAAACATAAGGTAAAACCGACTCAAGAAAGGACATATCAAAAAACCGTCACAAACATGTGAGATATTATATATTCTAAAAATGAACATTTAACGTTATTACATAAGTTTATAAGATAAACAAACCACACAAACTTTTACATGTGAAGACAAGTGGAGAAGAAATGTAAAAGAGTCATAGGGGGTGCTAGTTGGTCAGGTGGACCGGCTGCCTGATACCCGCCTGGTACCACGACAACATTGAACCAAAATGAAAACTTACAGGGACTCCCAGCCGGTGGGTGTGACCGGCGGCCGGTGGACCGTCTGGGGGTCACAAGTCAAACTGAAAAAGTGAAGAAAAGGGGAAGGGGAAGAGTTCCAGCCGGTGGGACCGGCTGCCGGTTGGCCGGCCTGGACTCGCAGTCTTAAAAAAAATCAACCAAGCTTACAGGGGTGCCCAACCAGTTGGGGGGACCGGCGGCCGGTCGACCGGCTGGGACTCACGCATCACCAAAATCACAAAATTCAACCAATTTAACATCAGAGGCTCTCAGCCGGTGGGTGTGATCGGCGGTCGGTCGGCCGGCTGGGAATCACATACTCGAAAACAACTTCAACCACAACCAAAACTCTAACTCCTTTGATACCCATTTAATTCCAACACATTCATCAACAACCAACCAAATTTAATGAATTCGAAGCATATCCAATCATTAGGCATAAACAATTAAAGCACATTAATTGCTCAACTCAAGTTTAAGCATGATAAGTAGACATAATTAACAAGGTAAATTTAAGTTAGCATAAGATTAGTGAAGATAAGCATGTGAGGTGAATTCATACATATGAATGAACAACTAACACATATCAATGTGAAATTAAGGCAAAGCTTCCATCTTTCACTAAATATAATACAATTAACACTTAAAAACATGTATTGATATCGAGTAACCCTTCACCGTTACCTTTTTTCGTCCTCACTCGTCTTCTAGCTCTTTTTCCACTAGATAGTAGTCCTTGTCGGGATCTTGAAGGTCTTCTCCTACAAATTTATATAAAAAGATGACTATTTCACCTTGAGAAAAAGATGAGAAAACGAAAGTGACAAAGACGGGATTTTTATTACCTTAATAGTAAGAGAAGAAGAAAAGAAGAAGAGCTAGCCAAGAATAAGTTGTTTTGGGTAAGAATTGAGTGAGATATGGTAAGATTGATGTGAAAAAGCTTGAAGTTCAACAATGGTGATAAGGTTAGGGTTTTGTGTGTTTTGTGAGGATAAGGATGACGAATAGTGAGCTGAGATTTTGAGTGGAAAAATGAGAGTTTTGGGTTGGTCTTTTAGGTGGGTTGAAGGGATTCATAGGCCCAAAATTATAACGTAAGACCTACTCACACGAAATTCCGAGTAGAGTCCGATTACAGACTCGGATTTGCTAGAGTAACACGGAAAGCTAAGTTCTATTCCAAATCTAAAATTAAGCTAACTAATATTAATATAATATTATTAAATTGCGACGACTAATCTTACGGGTGTTACAATCACCCCACCTTTTGAAACATTTCGCCCTCGAAACATGAGCGAAAGAAGGATACCTTAGTTGAATAGGCTTGGATACTTAGCACGCATGGTAGCTTTATGTTCCCACGTCTCTTCCTCTACATTACCACATCTCCACAAAACCTTCACTAATGGCACCACCCTGTTTCTCAACTTTTGTCCTTGCGATCTAGAATGCAGATTGGCTTCTCTTCAAAGGACAAATTCGGTTCGAGTTCGGGAATTTCGGCTTGAAGAACATGGCTTAGGTCACTAATGTACTTCCTCAATTGAGAAACATGGAAGACATCATGAAATTTGCCCAAATTCGGGGCCAAGTCCAACTTGTATGCTACGGCACCAATTCTTTTCACAATGTCAAAGGGTCCAATGTATTTTGGGCTCAATTTACCCTTTACACCAACCCTCTTAACACCCTTCATCGGAGATCCCTTCAAGAACTCTTTATTTCCAACTTCAAACTCCAAAGGTTTTCTTCGGACATCGACATAGGATTTCTATCGGTCTTGAGCAGCTTTCATCCTATCACGGATGACCTTCACATAATCAGGGGTCTCAACAAGGACATCGGGACCTAAATCACGAACATCACTCAGTTGATCCCAACAAATAGGGCTTTGGCGTTTCCTTCCATAGAGAGCTTCGTTAGGAGCCATCTTAATCGAGGTTTGGTAGCTATTGTTGTAAGAAAACTCCACCAAAGTTAAACTCTTTTCCAAACTAGATTGGAAGTCGAGGGCACAAGCTCTAAGACCATGCCCAAGCAAGGTCAATTGATAGGTCATGACCTTGCTTGGTGCACTATAAACTACTAAGGTTTGTGAGTTTAGGAGATGATTTACTATTTTTACTAAAATTGAAAACAAAACAGACAGAAATGAAGGCTGTTTTAGAGAGAGTGATTTGTATTAAACTGAAACTCAAAGATATGACTTAGAGAATTTCCCCTACAACATGGCATAAGAGAAAGGGCTAAAAGACTGGATTTGAGACAGGTTTAGAGTATTACATCAATGCACAAACACCCTAGACTTAGACTCAACAGCAAGCAAGCTAGTCACAGCAAAGCACAGACTTAACTTGACTCACAAAGCAAGACACTGATCAGACACCTTGAAGGTGTATCAGGCTTGGCTCAAACTACAACACTTAGCACAAGTTTGAAAGATTTAAGAGGTTTCTCAAGGTTAATTCATTCATAAAATCTGCTAAAACATTACATAAGAACCTCCTTATATAGGGAAACTGATACAATGTGAGCCTTTGGATGTAAAGTCCATCTAAGGGTCAGCTTTGGACTTGAACTACTACAACAGATAGCTAATTAAGGGCCTCACAAGAGGACGAGTTTAACAACTAGATAGTACAGACACAAAGACACAAAACAGATTGATGCAAAAAGTGATAAAGCAAGTTTTGGAGTTTTCCTGAAATGGAAAACTGTTGTTCTTGTTGTCTTGCTGCTTGCTCTGGGTGTTTTACTGCTCCTTGGGACTCTTCAAATCTTTTTTGAACTTAGATAAACCTGCCTTGGATGAGGATAAGTTGACTTAGACAAAAGGAACCCACAGCTGGACTTGAACTTTCCCTGCCATGAGGTTTACTGGACCCTGGTTTGGACTGCTTGTAACTTAAGATTTTGCTAGACTTCTAAGGGGACTCTCCTGGACAAACTTGTTGATTAATGAGTTGGCTTGATGGTAGGCCATGGTGGGGGTGGCTGGGATGCCCTGGTGTACCTCCTTGGTGCTTGGCTTGTTGATTGGTCTGATGAGCCATGACAGGCATTGTTCCTGGCTTGTGTGTGAAATGTGGACTGACTTGGACCCTGCCATGACTTGGTGAACCCTGGGATGTCTTATTAATTGTCTTGGCTTGGTTAGGCTTGAATTTTGCTTGTCATGGCTTGATGTTTGGACCTTGTGGTTGAGCTTCAATCTGAGGGGATCTTCTGGTCAGGCTTGTCTGGCTTGTGGCTTGATCATCAAGGCCCCTTGGGTGAGCTCCTGCTGCAGCCTCCCCAGGTTGAAAAGGGCTTAACCTCAAGCCTGTGTCTTCCTCTCCCTCAGAGTCTTCATAGAAGGGACTAAGGTCTCCAACATTAAATGTTCCATGAACTGCATATTTTCCTGGCAGATCAATTCTGTAGGCATTGGGGCCTATCTTCTCTATGACTTGAAAAGGACCATCTGCTCTTGGCTCTAGCTTGTTCTTTCTTCTGGAGGAGAACCTCTCTTTCCTTAGATTGATCCATACTAAGTCTCCTGGTGCAAAGTCTTTCTTGATCTTAGGAACCTTGGCATTCTTCTTGTATAGATCATTGGTTCTCTCAATTTGTTTTCTGACTGACTCATGGAGTTTTAGCATTTGTTCCACCCTCTTCTTGGCATCATAATGGATCTCTGACCTGCACACATTAGACAAATTCAAAGGCATTAAGGGGTTAGTACCATAGACCACTTCAAAGGGGGAGTGGCCTGTGGCTGATGATGGAGCTCTATTAAAGGAGAACTCTGCTTGAGCCAGTTTTAAATCCCAATCCTTGAGAGATTTGTTGACTATACACCTCAAGATCCTTCCCAAAGTCTTGTTGGTCACCTCAGTTTGTCCATCTGTTTGAGGATGATGGGAGGTGCTAAACAACAACCTGGTATTAAGCAGCTTCGATAATGTTCTCCAGAAATGGCTCATAAACTTTGTGTCCCTGTCAGACACAATAGTCCTTGGAACACCATGAAATCTCACCACCTCATCAAGATATAGCTCTACCACACTCACAGCATCCTCAGTCTTCTTACAGGCAATGAAATGTGCCATCTTACTGAACCTATCCACAACCACCATAATAGAATCCTTGCCTCTTGCTGTTCTAGGCAATGCCACTATGAAATCCATACTCACATCTTCCCAAGGCCTACAGGGGACTGGTAGGGGAGTGTAAGACCCTGCCTGAAATGAACTCTTGGCCTTTTGACAGACTCCACACCTCCTGAGCACTATTTGGACCTCTCCCATCATCTTAGGCCAGTAGATTTGATCCAGCAGTATATCCAAAGTCTTCTGAACCCCAAAGTGTCCTCCAAGGCCACTTCCATGCACTTCCTTGATCAATAGACTCCTATAAGAACCTCTGGGAACACACATCTTGTTTCCTTTAAACAGGAATCCATTTTGTAGAGTGTAGGGTGAATCAATAGTCCTGGTTCCCTCTTTCTGTGCTAGCCAATCTTCTGCAAAGTCTGGATCCTCTTGATACATGTCTTTCATGAACTCAAACCCAAGAACCCTTTGTTCCATGGTTGATAGCAGGGTGTACCTTCTAGACAATGCATCAGCTATAACATTTTGTTTCCCTTCTTTGTATTTGCTAGAAAAGGTAAATGACTGTAGGAACTCCACCCATTTAGCATGTCTGTGACTGAGCTTATGCTGGCCTCCTATGTACTTTAATGCTTCATGATCAGAATGTAGGAAAAAAGGCTTGGGCTTTAGGTAATGACTCCAATGCCTTAGAGCCCTGACAAGAGCATAAAACTCCTTATCATAAGTAGAATAACTCAGCTTGGCACCATTTAACTTTTCACTGAAATAGGCTACATGCTTCTTCTCCTGGATGAGGACAGCTCCAATTCCCACTTCACTTGCATCACATTCAACCTCAAATAGGCAATTAAAGTCTGGCAACCTGAGGATAGGTGCACTGCACAAGAGTTTCTTTATGTATTTGAAAGCCTGCAAAGCATTCTCAGTCCAAGTGAACTCTCCTTTCTTCATACATTCAGTGAGGGGTGCTGCAATGGTGCTGAAGTTCTTAATGAACCTCCTGTAGAAAGATACTAAGCCATGAAACCCTCTTACTTCTGTGATGTTCCTAGGAACAGGCCAAGACTGAACATCAATGATCTTGTCCTGATCCACTGAAATGCCTCTACCAGACACCACATATCCTAGAAACTTAACTTCCTCAGTCATAAAGGTGCACTTCTAAAGCTTCTCAAAGAGTTTACTCTCCTTAAGTATCTTAAACACAGCCTCAAGATGCCTCAAATGATCATCCTTGCTCTTGCTGTAGATGAGAATATCATCAAAGTATACTACCACAAATCTCCTTAGGCAACGCCTAAGCACCCCTGTCATCAATCTAATGAAGGTACTTGGGGCATTTGACAGGCCAAAGGGCATGACAAGCCACTCATAGAGGCCATGCTTTGTTTTGAAGGCTGTCTTCCACTCATCTCCTTCCCTGATCCTCACTTGATGGTAGCCTTGCCTCAAATCAATCTTAGAAAAGAACCTTGATCCACTCAGCTTATCCAACATGTCATCAAGCCTAGGTATAGGGAACCTGTACTTGACTATGATGTTACTGATAACCCTGCTATCTATGCACATCCTCCAAGTTCTATCCTTCTTAGGAACCAATAATGCAGGTACAGCACATGGACTTAAGGACTCCCTTACAAACCCTTTACTCATCAACTCTTCAACCTGTTTCTGCAGCTCTTGTGTAGCCTTAGGATCACATCTGTATGCTGTTCTATTACGTAGTACAGACCCTGGCACAAGGTCTATCTGATGTTCAATCCCTCTCACAGGGGGTAAGCCATCAGGAAGTTCCTCTGGGAACACTTCCTTGAATTGATCAATGAGGGGCTTAACTTCTGCAGGAACTACTTTAGACTCCCCTTCCTGAACCTCCTTTGACAGAAGCATCAACACAGGTTGTTCCTCACTGAACTCTTTGACCATTGCTGATTCAGATATGAACAAGACTCCACTAAAGTCTTCAGCCATACTGGGACTCCCATAACTAATCTAATTAGGTGGCAAAGGGGCTATGTCACCTTCCTGCTCCCATGTTTGAAGGAATAGGTGTTGCTTCTTCCTTGGTGTATGGAGCTCTTATCAAACTCCCATGGCCTTCCCAATAATAAGTGACAGGCATCCATTGAAACCACATCACACAGTACTTCATCCTTGTATATATTTCCAATGGAGAATGGAACCATACATTGCTTGTCCACCTTAACCTCTGCTCCCTTACTCAGCCATCTCAACTTATAGGGATGAGGGTGTTCCTGAGTACTTAGCTTCAGCTTGTCAACCATAGTGACAGAGGCCACATTGGTACAGCTACCTCCATCTATGATAAGGTTACAAACCCTCCCTTGTATGGTACATCTACTCCTGAAAATAAGGGACCTTTGATCCTCCTCCAAAGGTATCTGTTATGAATGCATTATCCTCCATAGAACCAGACTATGGCCTGTATCAGGGAGTGCCACTATTGCCTCCTGACTAGGATCTTCTTCCTCACTCACCACTTCTTCAACCTCAGGCTCATCCTTCTCATACTCAACTAGACCTTCTTTTTCCCAAGTCTCAACCTCCATTATAGTTAAAGTCTTCTTAGAAGGGCAATCCTTCCTGAAATGTCCATAACCCTGACATTGGAAACACCTAATTCTGTTCTCAGTCAATGAAGTGCTTGGTTTCTGACCCATGATGCCCTTTCCCTTGTCTAAGGTAGGTGGGGGTGCTGTCTTGGGGGTATCAATGGTCCTCACCCCACTGTAAGGTCTGGTTTGAAAAGGCCTAACAGGTTTTGGTGGGACAGACTTAGCCTTTCCTATCTTTTCAAATCTCAGAGACAAGTTAACAACATCATCAAATGACCACATAGGTTGCATCCTAACCTTGTTAGCAATGCTCTTATCTAGACCTTCTAAGTACCTAGCAATCCTTTGCTCAGGTTTCTCATTTATATCACACTGCAAGGTGAGCTGTTCAAACTCTCCCAGATAAGATTCAACAGGTTTGTCTCCTTGTTTCAACTTAGACAACTTAATAAACAGATCCTGGGTGTAATCCTTAGCAACAAACTTATCTAACAGTTTCTTTTTCAGTTTAGTCTAAGACTTGATGGGTTCTTTCCCTTCCCTAGCCCTTAACCCTTTCATGGTTTCATACCAAAGAGAAGCATACCCTTTCAGTTTAAGGATGGCTACTTTAAAAGACTTAGAATCATTATATCCTTTATACTCAAAGATTCTTTCTACTTCTCTTAACCATTCTAACAAATCATCAGGATTAAGACTACAAGAAAACTCAGGGATTTCTACCTTAAGATGTTTGTCTGTGTGCCTGTGGATGGAAGCCCTGCTCCTTGATGAGTCATCTGAATCTGGATACTCTTCATCATCAGGTGGCCTTCCTCTGCCTCTTCCTTGGCCTCTTCCACGTCCTCTGCCTCTTCCTCCTATGGAAACATTTCCATCAAGAGCCTTATTTATAGCCCTTGTGAGTTGTGTGATAGTTCTGGCTATGCCTTCCACCATAGTCTCTAAATTGGTGATTCTCTCTTCACTCATTGGGTTGTTTTTTGTGTTTTTAAATGTAGTTAGGGAAAATAAACTCACTAAGACTCTCAACCAAAGCTCTGATAACCAATTTGCACTGTAAACTACTAAGGTTTGTGAGTTTAGGAGATGATTTACTAATTTTACTAAAATTGAAAACAAAACAGACAGAAATGGAGGCTGTTTTAGAGAGAGTGATTTGTTTAAACTGAAACTCAAAGATATGACTTAGAGAACTTCCCCTACATCATGGCACAAGAGAAAGGACTAAAAGACTGGATTTGAGACAGGTTTAGAGTATTACAGCAATGCACAAACACCCTAGACTTAGAATCAACAACAAGCAAGCTAGTCACAGCAAAGCACAGACTTAACTTGACTCACAAAGCAAGACACTGATCAGACACCTTGAAGGTGTATCAGGCTTGGCTCAAACTACAGAACTTAACACAAGTTTGAAAGATTTGAGAGGTTTCTCAAGGTTAATTCATTCATAAAATCTGCTAAAACATTACATAAGAACCTCCTTAAATAGGGAGGCTGATACAATGTGAGCCTTTGGATGTAAAGTCCATCTAAGGATCAGCTTTGGACTTGAACTACTACAACAGATAGCTAATTAAGGGCCTCATAATAGGACGAGTTTAACAACTAGATAGTAAAGACACAAAGACACAAAACAGACTGATGCAAAAAATGATAAAGCAAGTTTTGGAGTTTTCCTGAAATGGAAAACTGTTGTTCTTGTTGTCTTGCTGCTTGCTCTGGGTGTTTTGATGCTCCTTGGGACTCTTCAACTCTTTTTTGAACTTAGATAAACCTGCCTTGGATGAGGACAAGTTGACTTAGACAAAAGGAACCCACAGCTGGACTTGAACTTTCCCTGCCATGAGGTTTACTGGACCCTGGTTTGGACTGCTGGTAACTTAAGATTTTGCTAGACTTCTAAGGGGACTCTCCTGGACAAACTTGTTGATTAATGAGTTGACTTGATGGTAGGCCATGGTGGGGGTGGCTGGGATGCCCTGGTGTACCTCCTTGGTGCTAGGCTTGTTGACTGGTCTGATGAGCCCTGACAGGCATTGTTCCTGGCTTGTGTGTGAAATGTGGACTGACTTGGACCCTGCCATGACTTGGTGAACCCTGGGATGTCTTCTTCATTGTCTTGGTTTGGTTTGGCTTGAATTTGGCTTGTCATGGCCTGATGTTTGGACCTTGTGGTTCGAGCTTCAATTTGAGGGGGTCTTGTGGTCAGGCTTGTCTGGCTTGTGGCTTGATCATCAAGGCCCCTTGGGTGAGCTCCTGCTGCACTTGGTCATGCTATTGACATAATTAAGTATGCATAATTGTGACCTTTGATGGTTAATTTGTGACCTTCTACCTTGAAAGGTCAATTTTTGACCATTGAGAATAAAATTGACCACATTGGTGACCTTGTAGGTGTACAAATTCCATTGGTTGAACAATAAAAAAAATTTAAAAAAAAGTATATAATATGATAGTATATAATATGATTGGTTGTTTTTTTTTTGGTACAAATAATATGATTGGTTGTGAAAGAGAAAATGATTGGGTTGATGACCTAGGTCGTGACCTTTTTGCTTGGGAGGGTGAAAATAGGTCAAGATAAATAAAGTGGGATTAAGAGTAAAACCGGGTCGCGACCTAATTAGCGTGACCTCTGCTTGGGGATGGTCTAAGTAAATATTCTAAAGTGTGGATAGTCCTCTCAGTCTGACCATCGGTAGCGGCATGGAAAGCGGTACTCATCAACAGCTTACTACTTAAGGCTTCATGTAAAGCCATCCAAAATCTCGAACAAAACCTCGGGTCTCGGTCGGATATGATCTCCTTGGGAACACCATGATATATTACGATCTCATCAACATAGGCTTTGTCTAGTCGATCTAAGGTCAAAGTCTCCTTGATCGGGATGAATTTGACACTCTTGGTCAAACCGTCAACAATAACCCATACGACATATTTACTTCCAACAGTCTTGGCAAATCCATGATGAAATCCATAGAAATAGATTCCCACTTCCATAGTGGAACATCCAAAGGTTGTAGCAATACACCGGGCCTATTGTGCTCGATCTTCATTTGTTGCAAGTAAGGCATCTTCCAACATAGGACACAACATCACCCTTCAAATTCGGCCACCAAAATTGTAGCTTAAAGTCTTTATACATCTTATCATCGACGGGGTGGATAGAGTAGGGAGAAAGGTGAACTTCATCAAGAATTCGCTTCCTCAAGTCAAGAGCATTAGGCACGAACAGTCGGTCATGGAGTCGAAGGACACCTTTGTCATCAATCTTGAAGTCTTTGGCTTTTCCTTCTAGAAGTTTGGCGTGAATGGACTTGTAGGTAGCATCATCAACTTGGCTTTCGCGGATTTCGCGGAGAAGAACAGGTTCAGCAACCATGGCACCAACATAATCAAATCCTTGCTCCACGAACTCCAACTTCAAATTTCCAAACTCGGCACAAAGGTTATCGGGTAGCACCCGAATAGCATTCAAGGTACGAGAAGATTTCCTACTAAGAGCATCAGCAACGACATTGGCCTTCCCTTCATGATATAGCAACTCAAAATCATAGTCATTCACCAATTCCAACCATCTTCTTTGTCTCATATTCAACTCCTTTTGAGTAAATATGTATTTCAAACTCTTGTGATCGGTGTAACACCCGTAACCTTAGCCGTTATAATTTAATAATATTATATTAATATTAATTCGCTTAATTTTAGATTTTGAATAGAACTTAGTTTTCCGTGTCTAATTGAGCAAATCCGAGTCCGTATTCGGACTCTACTCGGAATTTCGTGTGGGTTACACCTTGGGCCATATGTTGGGCCTTTCTCTCATTCTGCACTTACCCAACCTAACCCATACCCTACCCATTTTCCACTCACATTTCAGATTACTATTCATCTCCTTCCTCACACAAACACACCAAACCCTAATTACCATCACCATTGTTGAGGTTTCAACTTTCTCACCTAAATCAAACCATAACTCATTCATTTCTCATCTAAATTCATTGATTCTTAGCCTATTCTCGGTCTTTTCTTCTTCTCTTTCTAGTAAGGTAAGAAAAATCTGGTCTTTCTCATTTCATTTTCTCATCTTTTTCCAAGGTGAAAATATTCATCTTTTGTATCAAATTTGTAGGAGGAGACCTCCAAGATCCCGACCGAGACTATTTTCTAGTGGAAGTAGAAGAAGAAGATTGTTGAAGACGCAAAAAGGTAACGGTGAAGGGTTACTCGATATCAATTTATGTTTAATGTTTAATGGTAGTTTTAGTAGGAAAGATACAATCTTTGCTTGAATTTTATGAAGAAACATGCTTGTTGCCCTTTCGTATGTGTGAATTCCATCTTCCATGCTTTCTTTCACTAATCATATGTTAAGTTGTATTCAAGAGGTTAATTATGCTCATTTAACATGTTTGAACTTGAGTTGGACAATTAATATGTTGTGTTTGCTTTAATTGATGTTTACCCAATGATTGGTGATGATTAATATGCATTTAATGTGGTTTGATGTTATTAAATGTTGTTGGAATTGGATGAGTAAACATGGTGTTTGTGTTTGTTGTTGTGTTGCTGAATTGTCGTGTTTGTAGTCCCAGCCGGCCGACCGGCCACCGATCAGCCGACCGGCTGGGAACGCGTCGGATGTGAAATTTTTGTTTCGGGGAGTTTTGATGGTGCATATGTCCAAGCCGGCCGACCGGCCGCCGGTCAGCCGTCCGTCTGGGAAACCCTTGTGAAATTGTTGGATTTTGATAGTATGTGAGTTCCAGCCGGCCACTCGGCGGCCGGCCGACCGGCTGAGACTCCCCCTTCCCCATTTTTCCTTATTTCCTCTCCTTTGTCATGTGTTCCCAGCTGGGTAGCCGGCGGCCGGTCACACCCACCAGCTGGGACACCCTTGTATATTTTGGTGAATCTTGATATTGTTGTAGCGCCAGCAGGGTAGCCGGCGGCCAGTCCCCCTGACCGGCTGGCACCCCCTGTAGCTTATTCTCATTTCTTTTCCATATGACTTCACATGTAATAGTTTGTATGGTTTGTTTATCCTATAAACTTACGTAATAACATAAAATATTCATGTTTAGAATATATGATATCTCACATGTTTATATCACATGTTTGTGTTGGTTTTTCATATGTCCCCTCTTGAGTCGATTATACCTTATGTATTTGATTTTAGCACTACTTGTTGAGTGCTTTGAACTCTCATTTCCTGGATACACCTTATCCTCGTTAGACTGGAATGTCAAAGCGATGGGGTGTATCCTTGATGCTTGTATGCATGTTTTAGTGGGGATATGATGACGTTGTTAGGAGGTTAACGCAATGCGTTGATCGACCCGCCGTCAAATATTGGATTCTTGCCAGGTGGTGTCATTGCATGTAGCATACTAGCTTGACTTTTGACTATAGATCTCTTTGTCCGCCCCTGCCGTTGGCCGTACTGCCGGATTTGGGGTACTCGGGTTCTGTGTTTGACCGAGTCTTAGATGTGTGCACGTCTAGCCACATGTCGAATCGAGTACACGTCTTGTCTCGAGAGTCTGGCCAGGTTTTGACTAGGACCGTATTATTATCGTGGTCCTACCGAGAGGATTAGAGTCTTGTGTGTGCGAAACTTCTTATCGTACACAGTTCCGGGAAACGTCTTGTCCCGTGGACTTGGTTGTTTAGGTCATGAGTATACGAAACGTCTTGTCGTATACGGTTTAGGGAAACGCCTTATCCCGTGGACTTCCATTGACTAGTGTTGCTACTTGTCGCTAATGGTGAGATGCAGGCCCATAGTGTTCTATATAATTGCCAAGGGGAGTCTTCCCCGAGTCTTGTATTGCATGATGATTATGAATGATAGTTTCCTTTCCTTGAATATTGTTACTTTTATAATGCTATTCTCACAATCTGGCATGATATATGTATGCTGGAATGATGACGTATGACTATGTGCTTTCTTATGTACGTTTTGATGTGATATGGCTGGGATAACCCGGAGTTACTCCCCACTGACTCTGGCGTTCATGTTTCATGAATGTACAGGTACATGTCAGTGCTACATGGGGTTGAGATTAGTGTGAGATAGCGAGCGTCGTTTCACGATGATTACCTATTACCGCTTAGACTCTCCTATGTTTGGAGTTATTGTATATTTTTGGGTATGTTGTCGTCTTTGTAGTGATATGTCAACCTTTTCGACACTACTACTTCATTTGTTTATGTTGGATTTCACCTTTTGATGATCTTTGCGAAACATACCTTAAAAAGTTTAAAAAATTTTCTAATTTCCGCTGCAACTTACTTGTTTATCTTTATGCTTTCGCGAGGGTTGTCACAGTTGGTATCAAAGCCTATGACGCTTCCGACGCACACACGTGAACCCTAAACTTAAATTACTTGACCTCGAAAAAATAAATGAGAGATGGGTAGAAATTAAGGACTTTATTTAGTTGTCTCTCAAATTTTGCTAAGTGTTAGGACTAACCTTGAATTGTTTTTGTCTCTTATGAAGATGGTTAGACCTCGACTCGTTGAGAATGTCATTTTAGAGGGTCTTACTCAAGTCCTAAGGAAACAACAAGATGGGGCCAACGCTTAAGCCAACCAAGCCCCTCCTCCTAGAGAAGACCATCACCAAGGAGGCTATGCTTGGGTGGCTAGCCAAATTGCTCGGAGCAAGACCAAGCCTTATGGAGGAGAACCGGACCCTACCAAGCTCTCGGAGTGGTTCCGGGAGATGGAGAATCAATTCGACTTGTATCAAGTCCGGGAGGAAGACAAAGTGAGGATTGCTAAGCATTTTCTTGTGAGAGAAGCCGACAACTGGTGGTCGATCACTAGTCCTACCGTTACTCTTGAAGTCAATTTCAATTAGGAACGTTTCAAGGCTCTTGTTGAAGACCGATTCTACCCCAAAGAACTGAACTCAAACAACAAAGACTCAAATAATTCATCGACTTCAAACAAGGTGACTTGACGGTTCAAGACTTCACCACTCAATTCAACAAGCTTGCACACTTTGCACCAAGACTCATCTAGGATGATGAAGACCGAGCTTTTTACTATCGTAATAAGCTTAGTGCTTTTCTCCAAAGCAAAGTAAGGAGGAGTTCTACCGTTTTTGCAGAATTGTATGACAATGTACTTTGGGCCGAGAATTCCATGAGGGCCATCAAGGATGAGGCAACGATGAAAAGTCCTCCTTCTTCCTTCTCACCTAAGCCAAACTTCTATGGCAAAAGGTTGTTTACTCACTCATCTTCCAATGCTTATGCCAACAAGCGCAGATTCAACCCTCCCCCAAATGCAAATGCAAATGCTCTCACTCGTTACTTGCCTCAAGCTACTTCCAATGTGGCTCCTAGGCCTTATGCTCCCCCTCAAGCTCAAGCTCAAGGAAGAATTTGTGACGGTTGTAAGAGACCCGCTCACTTCGGAGTTGGATGCTATGGTAGACCCCTCATTTTCTACTTTTGCAAGAAGACCGGTCACCGTTTCTATGATTGCCCAATCGGAAGTTCCCCACTCCAAATGCTAAGCCCAAGGGATCCATCTATGTTCTAAATCGAGCCAAAGCCGATGCTCATCCAGAGATAATCTTGGGTATGTTCTCAATCTTAGGACAACCGTGCCTCATTTTATTTGATACCGGCGCATCTATGTCTTTTGTGTCTTCAACTTATGTTGATAAGTTAGCTATTGAGCCTACTTCTAGTGAGGATACCCTCATATCCTTGCCATCCGCATAAATTATCTCATGTTCTACTCTTTACCCTACTGTCCCTATCTCTATTGCGGGGAGCATCTTTCCCGCTAACCTCCTTAAGCTTTCTCTAGAAGAGTTTGATGTAATCCTAGGTATAGATTGGCTAGCTTTGTACCTAAAAGTTCACAGACCTTAATTAGACTCCTCTAATTAGTTACAAAATTACTTGTTAATTTAATATTTAATGATCTATGTAACATGCATGCAAATATAAAGACATTTATATAAAAGAAGAAATTTCCTCACATTGATATGGAAATTAATGGGCACAACAAGAACTCCTTCTTGTTGTTCTTGAGCTATATGTATGGATGAACAAGAATAATCTCCAAAATAGAAGACCTCCTTCAAGTTGCACCAAGATGACACCAAATAATCTACTCTTATTATTAACTAGATAATAAGATAGATGTTATACTACTAATATTAGACTATATTACTACACTAGTAATACTTAAGAAATATTAGTATATGAGAGTTTTTAGTGAGAGGAAGAGTTTTAGAGAGAAGTGTAAAAATTGCACAAAATGAAGTAGTAGAAAAATGAACAACTATTGTTCATTATATGGCCACAATGGGTGGACCACACAAGTCCAAAATGGACTCTTATTTTGTTTAATTTAATCACATGCATTAAAGTGGTGTGTTGTAGTGTAAGTGATGATTATATTCTACTTGTTATGTCACTTTCACTTGGTGACTTGTGAGTGTGTATAAGAACAACAATCATCACCTCACTACTAACTACATGACCTGCCACTATAGCCTTATATGGTATATTTTGATGTTTTGATATTTGTCCCACAAATACTTATTAATCATATGCTTAATTATCTTGTATAATTAAGTGTTAATTTGATCATATAACACTTATATGACACAATTAAATAAATAATATGTACTTAACATTATAAGTAATATTTTACCATTACATCAATATATAATGGGTCCCACAATGCTTAGTTAATTTATTTTACAACTCCTTTTAAATGTAATTAACTAATTACCTCTATCTCAAAAACTCAACTAATTTAGTAATTTAACGATTAATTACTAAGTTAAATCTTATTTAATCATTTTAAAATAAGATATAAATTTATTAATCCATTATCGCATAATTGAAAAATAAACTTAATCGAATTTGAGTTCATAACTCAATTTCTAAAAATGAACTCTCGTACATATCGAATATATGTAATGGACTAATTAACTGTATCATATACAAACAATCAGTTACTATTTGGATTTCATCCTATAGGTGTGACAGAAAGGGATCAGTTGATCACCGCCGTCATACGACAATAGCGTCAAACTCTAGTCAGCCAACCGTTATTGATTTACGTTAATCAACTGACTAATCATATATATAGTCAATAAATATCCCAATTATATTCCTTAAATGAGATTTATTATGTGGCGCACTATTGTGGAGGACACCTACTCCAACAATCTCCCACTTGTTTGACACAAGTGTGCATCACCAATTCTCTTGTCTCTTTATCACATCTCTCACTCAACGCAAGGTGTCTTTCAGGTCGCACTTGCGATTGATTATATCTACAGTGGTTTTCTCGATAGGGAGAGTAACTGTCTGACTGGAAAATCTACCATAGATCTCTTTCCGAGCGTGGCCACGCATTTACAGTGACTTCTCCTCGAGTGGCCCAAAGATGTTTGTACCCAACGTGGGTGGACAATTCCTGTTGATTCATCTACTCTGCATAATGCAGATCACCATGATCCAGAAGATGTCCATCGGCCTCCTTTTACGGCACGACCTAGAACATCAACCAAAACCAATCGGAAACTGCACCGACTCAGATAGACGGTTGCCAGTCAAAAGAATCGACTCATAGGAATAAGATAGAAGACCCTGCCACGACCAGGCATCAAAATATTGATTTAAGGGTCTCTACAAATGTCACTGTCCGACAGAATGTCATACAGTCTGTCTATGTAAACGACCAGTCATCTCCATGACCCCATGGTGCTGAACCAATCATCGATCGACTTACAATCTAGTCACTTCGAGACGTCACCTCATTGAGTGACTAGGGACAAAATACTATGTTTGTCCTATTCACTTGAATAGGGTCCAACATTGTCTTACAATCTATTCGGATAAACAAAGTATTAAATTTAGTCAAACTAAATAAAAGAGTTTATAATGAAACTCTAACAATGAATGCAATTATCATATATGAAATAATTAATACAACATTCAATTATTACATATTACATAATCTAAAGGAATTCTGGTACACGTCTCAATCCCATTGTGGCGACATGACCATCATGCTTAGCCTTTGATAAAGGCTTGGTTAGAGGATCAGCAATGTTGTCATCTGTCCCAACCTTACAAATGTCAATTTCCTTTCTGTCCACGTAATCTCTAATTACATGATATTTTCTAAGTACATGTCTAGACTTGTTACTAGACTTGGGCTCTTTTGCTTAAAAATTAGCCCCACTGTTATCACAATAAATCGTGATAGGATCTTTGGCCGTAGGGACTACTGTTAGTCCTTCCAAAAATTGCCGAATCCATACAGTTTCCTTTGCAGCTTCAGACGCTGCAAGGTACTTTGCTTCTGTTGTAGAATCCGCTGTAACGCTTTGCTTAAAACTCTTCCAGCAAACAGCTCCTCCATTCATCATATAAACGTAGCCGGATTGGGACTTCATATCATCCCTATCTGTTTAGGAACTGGCATCTGTGTAACCCTTTACACGTAACTCAATCTCGCCTCCAAACACTAAGAACGAATCCTTGGTCCTTCTCAAGTACTTAAGGATGTTCTTTACGGCTATCCAGTGACTCTCACCTGGATTTGCTTGGTAACGACTTGTCATGCTTAAAGCATATGCAACATCGGGACGAGTGCACATCATAGCATACATGATTGATCCAACAGCAGATGCATAAGGGATCAATTTCAGGCATTCAATCTCCTCGGGTTTCGTAGGGCACTCTGACTTGCTCAAAGTGATCCCACTTCCCATAGGAAGAAAGCGTCTCTTAGAGTCTTTCATGTTGAACCGATCAAGAATCTTATCAATATAAGTTTCTTGACTTAATGCTAGTATCCTTTTAGATCTAACCCTATAGATCCGGATACCTAAGATGCGCTGGGCCTCTCCTAAGTCTTTTATTTGGAAATGTATCCCTAGCCACTCCTTCACAGAAGTGAGCATTGGAATATCATTCCCAATGAGTAGTATGTCATCTACATACAATACTAGTAAAGTTACTTTACTCCCACTAAACTTCATGTATAAACATGGTTCCTCGACGCTTCGTGTGAAACCATTTTGTTTAACTACATGATCGAAACGATGTTTCCAACTCCTGGATGCTTGTTTAAGACCATAAATGGATCTCTTAAGTTTGCATACCTTCTTAGGGTTTGATGGATCCACAAAACCTTCGGGTTGTGTCATGTACACTTCCTCTTCTAGAATCCCATTCAAGAAGGCGGTTTTGACATCCATTTGCCAAATCTCATAATTATGAAATGCGACAACCGCTAAGATAATCCTGATGGATCGAAGCATGGCGACTGGGGCGAAGGTTTCGTCATAGTGAAGACCATGAACTTGTGTGAAACCTTTTGCCACCAATCTAGCTTTGTAAACATCATTATGTTTATCTATGCCACTTTTGATCTTATAGATCCACTTAAACTGAAGAGGTCTTACCTCCTTAGGTAAATCAACCAAGTCCCATACTTGATTGTCGTACATAGAATCCATTTCGAATTGCATGGCTACTAGCCATAGCTTTGAGTCGGGACTAGAAATGGCTGCTTTGTAAGTAGTAGGTTCATTACTTTCAAAAATTAACACATTATAGTCATCACCTTCCTCTATAATACCAAGGTATCTATCAGGTTGATGACTAATTCTGCTTGACCTCCTAGGTTTCGAAGGAATAAGGACTGTGTCAGACGAAGAGGGAACGTTTTCCTCGTAGTCCTTTTCGGTTTGTGGCTCTTGAACTTCATCAAGTTCAAATTTTCTCCCACTCTGTCTTTTAGAAATAAAATCATTTTCTAAAAAGACTGCATCACGAGACACAAACACTTTGTCCTCGTGTTTATTGTAGAAGTAATAAGCACGTGATTCCTTTGGATATCCTACAAACAGACATTTGTCATATTTGGGTGCGAGTTTATCGTCAGACTTATTCTTAACAAAGGCCTCGCATCCCCAAATTCTCATAAACGACAAATAAGGGACTTTCCCTGTCCATATCTCATATGGAGTCTTGTTTGCCGCTTTAGTCGGGCTTCGATTTAGTGAAAATATTGCAGATAAGATGGCAAATCCCCAAAAATAATCAGGAAGCTTTGTCAGACTCATCATAGATCGAACCATATCTAATAAAGTTTGATTTCTCCTTTCGGACACACCATTTAATTGAGGTGTCCCAGGAGGAGTCCATTGTGATACTATACAACAATCTTTTAGGTGTGAATCAAATTCATTGTTCAAGTATTCACCACCACGATCGGATCGTAGGGCTTTAATCTTTTTATTCAATTGGTTTTCTACTTCATTTTGAAATTCTTTGAATTTTTCAAAAGCATCACTTTTATGCCTCATCAAGTAGCCATATCCATATCTACTCAAGTCGTCGGTAAAAGTAATGAAGTAGTGATAACCACCTCTAGCTTGGATAGTCATTGGACCGCATACATCCGTATGTATAAGTCCTAATACTTCACTTGCTCGTGTCCCTTTTCCCGTAAAAGGAGCACGAGTCATCTTGCCTAGAAGACAAGATTCACATACACCATATGATTCGTAATCGAATGGTTTGAGTACTTTAGATGAAACAAGTCTCTTTATGCGTCGTTCATTTATGTGACCTAAACGACAATGCCAAAGGTATGATTGATTAGGTTCACCTGTTTTGAGCTTCTTGTTTTCTACATGATAGACCTCTTTTGCAACATCTAGAACATTAATACCTCCAATAGAAATGGCCTCGCCATAAACCATTTCATTTAAAGAGAAAGTACAACAATTGTTCTTAATACAAAATGAAAATCCTTCCATGTCTAACACGGAAATGGAGATAATGTTCTTGGTAAGAGTGGGTACATAATAACAATTATTTAAATACAACTCTAAACCATTAGGCAAAAGAAGAACGTAGGTGCCCACGGAAACTGCAGCTACCTTATCTCCATTTCCCATGCGCAGGTCCACGTCACCCTTGGCTATTGCTTGCGCATCCCTCAGCCCCTGTACATTATTACAAAGGTGAGAACCACAACCGGTATCAAATACCCAAGAAGATGTACTAGCAAAGTTAATATCTATCATATAGAGTGATGAAATAATTTTACCTGACGTTGTCACACAACCGTCTTTCATTGTCTTTCAAGTATTTGGGGCAATTGCGTTTTCAATGCCCTTTGCCATTACAATAATAGAAATCCGCCTCCGCGTGTTTGTTGATTTTGGGCTTGGGCTTATAAAAGACCTTGCCCTTTCCCTTGCCGGCTTTCTTGAAAAGAGTCTTACCCTTTCCCTTGTCCTTTTTTACCCCAAGGTTCATGTTCTTCATTTTCATTGAAAGCACGTCCTTGGGTTCACTCCCACTAGCCTCCATGTCCCTCTCTGCTTGGGTGAGGAGTGCATGGAGTTCATGGAAACTCTTGTCCATGCCATTCATGTTATAGTTCACCCTAAATTGGGTGAACTTAGGTGTGAGTGAATGTAGGATTTTACCCAACACCAATTGCTTCGGAATTTTGCACCCTAGACGCTCTAATGTGTCCGCGTGCTCAACCATTTTGAGCACGTGTGGGCCAACTTTATGGCCTCTTTGAAGCTTGGTGTCGAAGAATTTCGTAGCCGCCTCATATTGGAGAATTTGAGGGGCTTGCGAAAACATCGACGTAATCCTCGTGAATATCGCATATGCATCGAGAGATATGAATTGGAGTTTGAGTTTGGGTGAGATTGACCAAATCAAGACATACTTGACGTCATTAGCACTCTTCAAATAAAGGTCATATTCGGCCCGAACCACCGCGGACGATCTAGGCGTGGGTTCGGTGGGGGGCTCTTCGACCAAGTAGCGAAGCACGTTATCGGATAACGCGGCGCTCTTGATTGTTGACTCCCATTCAACGAAGTTACTTCCGTCATCTTTTAGGACACACTTGTCCATGACGGATCTCAACCATGAGTCCTTACCTAAGGTTGCGTTGTTGGATGAAGTTGACATTTTGCGAATATGGTTACTACAACAAAAAGAAATATATAAACATTCATTGTTAATTTACTTGAAAAACATTTTAACAAGTTTAGCAGTTATATAATGACCTCTCACTAAATTATATAAATGATTCCAAGACCCATCTTTAAATAAAAATAGTCATCGCATGCTACCTTTATCTAGAAATGGTAAGTCATTACTTGACTAATTCTACTCTTAGAACTCTTGGTTGACGGATTTCAACTAAATCCATCTCCTAGTCCCAAGATAACGCTTATCTCGTTGAGTCCAATCCAATTTTAGCTTGTGATCATATCACCCTACTTACCCGAGGTAAAAAGGGACCCACGGGCGTGGTAACCCTAATGAACACAGGATTCATAGGTAATACTAATTGGTAAGGCTAATCTCAATATTTTTTTTTTTTAAATATGTGAGAGATCTTGTCAATTTAGTTATTAATTCCCTATAAGTGAACTAAGTTGGTGAATTGTGAATAACGTTGAATTGACAATAACGGAAAATAAAATGCATGTGTGACGATTTTGGCATGAGCGGAAATCAAGCAAGCAACAAGCAACGAAAAATCCTAGTATGGCCACCTAGCTAATCAAGTTAACTAGATAATTACAAATTCGGAAACCTACTCCTTGGTCCCTTGCCTCTTCACTTGGAACACCTTCCAAAATGGCACCGTCTTGAGGGAGTCACCGGTCTTCATAAAAATAATTACAAATATACAAATATACAAATTCCTATTATACATTTATTCTATAAAATGAAATTATTAAATTATACAAACCGGTGATACGAGATCGCAATAAAATTACAACCAAACCGTTATTCCCTTACATTACGGGTAATAACGATTAATAATAACTAGGCCTTACTAGGTACAAAATTTGCATAAATTATTAAATAAATGACATTCATTCATTCAACCATAAATAAAATAAATTGCTGCAAAATTCATGCCAAAATCGCCCTAAACACATTCATGCTCATTGTAGCTCGATTTTACGGGATTTATTGATTTTTAACCATTAAAAAACAATATCAACATTTAAATCTCATTTAAATTCAAACTAATTAACTAAAATAATTTAGAACTCAAAATTAGTTCCTACTAATTTTGTTGGTCATTAATTAGATCGATTTGATTTCATTTGCTAAATATAACGGTTTAATCATAACAATTATGAAATAAACCCAAAATAAAATATAAACATCATAAAAATTTGAAACCAAAAATTTTGTACATTTTGGAACATTTCCAGGAATTATAAAAATAAAAACATTTGCTCAAAAAATTTAAATTAATTTTATGAACAAATAGCTTTGTATTTAATGGTTGTATCAAATAAAAATCATTAAATATAGTAAAACAGTGAAAAAAATTATAAAATTTCACCAAGATGATCAACATCTTAATGTAAAATGTACCAAAAATTTTCAAGACCATAAATGGACATTTCAATTTTATGAACATTATAATCTCATATTTTTTTTTTGCAGAAAGATCATAGGTCCTTATATTAGAATAAGAGTGATAATACAAGACCTAAAAACTATCTACAAAGAAGTCTAGAATAGACCCCTCAAGCAAGAATCAAACTAGGGCAAGAAATACATGACCCTCATACTAACTCGATATTGAATCCATCTAACTAAATGACTAGCAGGCATTTGAGTTCCTTTAAATATTCTAGTGTTCCTCTCCTTCCAAATGGCATTGACATCTTCGTAGGTGCTTTATCTTAGTGTTTCCCTTGTTGCACACCTTGAACCACCATAGAATATCAATAAGTTTGTTTGGCATTTGAAGAACCTAAAGTGTACCCCAAAGCCCCTTCCAAACCTGCAACGAGTATGAACAATCAAAGAACAAATGACTGTTTGTTTCTGCAGCTTGCTCACAAAGGACACACCTATTAACCCACACCATACCACGCTTGACAATGTTATCAACTGTGGGTAGCTTGTTTTCAACCGCCAGAGCACCAATAATAAAGTGATTAGGGTACACATAAAGATCAGTAATGGTGTTAGACCAAAACTTTCTGTCACCCTTAGGCCTCAATATCTCATAAAGCTGCCGAGCAGGGAAACCTGGATGCAGCAGCAGCATTCTGATTGCCTGCTCAGCATGGATATAAGCTTTGATCCATTGAACCCATATGCTACCTGGTTTAGTTTGGAGCTTCCATATCCACTTATGAAGCTGAGTTTTATTCCAACTTAAGATCTCCTTGATGCCAAAACCCCCTTCTCTTCTAGGCAGAGAGATACTACTCCAGCCCTTATAAACCATACGAGTATGCCCAGCATCAATCCCCCATAAAAAATCCTTGCAAAGCTTGGAGATTTTCTTGATGATTCCTTTAGGTAGAAGAACAATCATACCCCAAAAATTATACATGCCAAACAAGACAGAGTTAACTAACTGCACCTTGCCAGCATAGCTAAGGGTGCTGTTAGCCCAATGCATAATCTTGCTTCTGATTTTATCAATGAGTGGCTGGTAATGCTTATCAGTTAAAGTAGCAGAGAAAAGAGGCAAAAACATGCAATACTTAATTAAAAGTCACGAAATTTTACATACAATATGTAAGACATGCATGTGAGATAATATTAAAATTTCATGGCCATAATCAACATGCAACTATTTTTAGTTAACTTTTAACTTATAAAATGCATGTTAACTCGGTTTAAAAGCCAAAAATCAAAATAAATAGCAAATCAATCCCTATAGTCACGAAATTTGACCAGAAACATTTTGAGGTCAGTAAGTATACATGCACCAAACGTTTTTGTCAGAATCATATTTTAACTTAAATTTTTGATTTATTAGTTATCTTATAACTTTAATAAAAATGTCCAAAATGAACATGCATGCTACAAGCTAGCTCTGATACCACATGAAAGTCCATAGACCTTAATTAGACTCCTCTAATTAGTTACTAAATTACTTGTTATTTTAATATTTAATGATCTATGTAACATGCATGCAAATATAAAGACATTTATATAAAAGAAGAAATTACCTCACATTGATATGGAAATTAATGGGCACTACAAGAACTCCTTCTTGTTTTTCTTGAGCTATATGTATGGATGAAGAAGAATAATCTCCAAAATAGAAGACCTCCTTCAAGTTGCACCAAGATGACACCAAGTACTCTACCCTTATTATTAACTAGATAATAAGATAGATGTTATACTACTAATATTAGACTATATTACTACACTAGTAATACTTAAGAAATATTAGTATATGAGAGTTTTTAGTGAGAGGAAGATTTTTAGAGAGAAGTGTAAAAATTGCACAAAATGAAGTGGTAGAAAAATGAACAACTATTGTTCATTATATGGCCACAATGGCCGGACCACACAAGTCCAAAATGGACTCTTATTTTGTTTAATTTAATCACATGCATTAAGGGGTGTGTTGTAGTGTAAGTGATGATTATATTCTACTTGTTATGTCACTTTCACTTGGTGAGTTGTGAGTGTGTATAAGAACAACAATCATCACCTCACTACTAACTACATGACCGGCCACTATGGCCTAATATGGTCCATTTTGATTTTTTGATATTTGTCCCACAAATACTTATTAATCATATGCTTAATTATCTTGTATAATTAAGTGTTAATTTGATCATATAACACTTATATGACACAATTAAATAAATAATATGTACTTAACATTTTAAGTAATATTTTTCCATTACATCAATATATAATGGGTCCCACAATGCTTAGTTAATTTATTTTAGAACTCCTTGTAAATGCAATTAACTAATTATCTCTATCTCAAAAACTCAACTAATTTAGTAATTTAACGATTAATTACTAAGTTAAATCCTATTTAATCATACTAAAATAAGATATAAATTTATTAGTCAATTATCGCATAATTGAAAAATAAACTTAATCGAATTTGAGTTCATAACTCAATTTCTAATAATTAACTGTCGTACATATCGAATATATGTAATGGACTAGTTAACTGTATCATATACAAACAATCAGTTACTATTTGGATTTCATCCTATAGGTGTGACCGAAAGGGATAAGTTGATCACCGCCGTCATACGACAATAACGTCAAACTCTAGTCAACCAACCGTTATTGATTTACGTTAATCAACTGACTAATCATATATATATAGTCAATAAATATCACAATTATATTCCTTAAATGAGATTTATTATGTGGCGCACTATTGTGGAGGACACCTACTCCAACAGTACCATGGTAGATTCGAGTGTTGAGAATTCAAAAGATCTACCTTAAGAGTCCTTTAGGAGTTAGAATAACCTATAAGGGATCTCATTCCCGAATGGGTGTGAAATTAATTTCCGCAATGAAGTTGGTGAGTATGGTAAGGAAGGGTCACCAAGCATTCTTGTGTGTTGTGACTTCTACATCTACCACCTTACCCAAGATTGAAGATGTTCCTATAGTGCGTGACTATGTTGATGTATTCTCCGAAGACTTGCCTGGGATCCCTCCCGAGCGTGATGTTAAGTTTTCTATTGATCTTGTGCCCGGAACCGGACCCACAGGTAAAGCTTCATACCGCATGGCTCCAACCGAGTTGAAGGAGTTAAGAAAGCAACTTGATGAGATGATAGAAAAGGTTTTCATTCGACCGAGTGCCTCACCTTGGGGTGCTCCCGTTCTCTTTGTGAAGAAGAAGGATGGTTCCATGAGACTTTACATTGACTACCGTGAGTTGAACCGAGTTACAATCAAGAACAAGTATCCTTTGCCAAGAAATGAAGATTTGTTCGATCAACTAAAGGGTGCTTCTACCTTTTCCAAGATTGATTTTAGATCCGGATACCATCAAATTCCCGTTCGTGATGCCGACATACCGAATACCGCTTTTAGTACAAGATATGTTCACTTTGAGTTTAAGGTGATGCTTTTTGGTTTGACTAATGCTCCCGCTATTTTCATGGATCAACTGAACCTCACCTTTAGTAAGTATCTCGACAAGTGTGTAGTGGTTTTCATCGACGACATTCTTGTTTTCTCCAAGACCGAAGAAGAGCATGCTAATCATCTTAGGACTATTTTGCGTGTCCTTCGTCGTCAAAGGTGGTTTGCCAAATTCTCCAAGTGTGAATTTTGGTTACCTAAGGTGTCCCTTCTTGGACATGTGATTTCTAAAGAAGGTGTGATGGTAGACCCTTCTAAGATTGAAGCCGTTGTTGATTGGAAGAGTCCAACCGATGTTAATGAAGTCCGAAGTTTTCTTGGTTTAGCTGGTTACTACCGTCTATTTGTCAAAGATTTCTCGAATCTTGCAAGACCGATGACTCAATTGTTGAAGAAAGAGACCAAATTCGTATGGAATGAAGCTTCTGAAGCCGCTTTTCAAGAATTAAAGAAAAGGTTGACTACCGCTCCGGTGTTGACTTTACCTGAAGATGGTGTAGACTTTGATGCTATTGTGATGCTTCCAAGTTGTGATTGGGTTGTGTGCTTATGCAAAATAGGAAAGTGGTTGCTTATGCCTCGAGACAATTGAGAGTTCATGAAGTGAACTACCCTACTCATGATCTGGAACTAGCAGCCGTTGTCCATGCCTTGTAGGTGTGGAGGCACTATCTTATTGGTGTTCATTGTCGCATTTATACTGATCACAAGAGTTTGAAGTACATATTTACTCAAAAGGAGTTAAGTATGAGACAAAGAATATGGTTGGAATTGGTGAATGACTATGATTTTGAATTGCTATACCACGAAGGGAAGGCCAATGTTGTTGCCGATGCTCTTAGTAGAAAATCTTCTCATGCCTTGAATGCTATGTGGGTGCTACCCGATGAACTTTGTACCGAATTTCGAAAGTTGAAGTTGGAGTTCGTGGAGCAAGGATTTTATTATGTTGGGGCCATGGTTGCCGAACCCGTCTTTCTTCGCGAGATTCGCGAAAGCCAAGTTGATGATCCTACCTACAAGTCCATTCAAGCCAAGCTTCTAGAAGGAAAAGCCAAAGATTTCAAGGTCTATGACAAAGGTGTCCTTCGACTCCATAACCGATTGTTCGTGCCTAATGCTCTTGACTTTAGGAAGCGAATTCTTGATGAAGCTCACCTTTCTCCCTACTTTATCCACCCCGGAGGCAATAAGATGTATAAAGACTTGAAGCTACAATTTTGGTGGCCGAATTTGAAAGGTGATGTTGTGTCCTATGTTGGAAGATGCCTTACTTGCCAACAAGTGAAGATCGAACACAAGAGTCTCAGTGGATTGCTACAACCTTTGGATATTCCACTATGGAAGTGGGAATCTATTTATGTGGATTTCGTTATGGCTTTGCCAAATACCGTGGAAAGTAAAGATGCCAATTGGGTCATCGTTGACCGTTTCACCAAGAGTGCCAGATGCATCCCGATCAAGGAGACTTGAAGCTTAGACCGACTACCCAAAGCCTATGCTGATATGATCGTCAGATATCATGGTGTTCCCAAGGATATCATATCCGACCGAGACCCGAGGTTTTGTTCGAGATTTTGGAAGGCCTTAGAAGAAGCCATAGGTAATAAGTTGTTGATGAGTACCGCTTTCCATGCCGCTACCGATGGTCAGACGGCGAGGACTATCCAGACTTTAGAAGATTTAATTAGAGCTTGTGCCCTCGACTTCCAATCTAGTTGGGAAAAGAATTTACCTTTGGTGGAGTTTTCTTACAACAATAGCTACCATGTCTCGATCAAGATGGCTCCTTATAAAGCTCTCTATGGAAGAATGTGCCGAAGCCCTATTTGTTGGAATCAGCTGAGTGATGTTCGTGATTTAGGCCCCGATGTCCTTGTTGAGACCATTGATCATGTAAAGGTCATCCGTGATAGGATGAAAGCTGTTCAAGACCGACAGAAATCCTATGCCGATATCCGAAGAAGACCGTTGGAATTTGAAGTTGGAGATAAAGTGTTCTTGAAGGTATCTCCGATGAAGGGTGTTAAAAGGTTTGGTGTAAAGGGTAAATTGAGCCCGAAATACATTGGATCCTTTGACATTGTGAAAAGAATTGGTGCCGTAGCGTACAAGTTGGACTTGCCCCCGAATTTGGGCAAAGTTCATGATGTCTTCCATGTCTCTCAATTGAGAAAGTACATTAGTGACCCGAGCCATGTTCTCCAAGCTGAGATTCCCTACCTCGAGCCGAATTTGTCCTTTGAAGAGAAGCCAATCCGCATTCTAGATCGCAAAGACAAAAAGTTGAGAAGCAAGGCAGTACCTTTAGTGAAGGTGTTGTGGAGATGTGGTAATGTTTAAGAAGAGACGTGGGAACCGGAACCTACCATGCGTGCTAAATATGCAAGCCTATTCGATTAAGGTATCTTTCTTTCGCTCAAGTTTCGAGGGCGTAACTTTTTAAAGGTGGAGTGATTGTAACACCCGTAATCTTAGCCGTTATAATTTAATAATATTATATTAATATTAATTAGCTTAATTTTAAATTTAGAATAAAACTTACTTTTCCGTGTCTAATTTAGCAAATCCGAGTCCGTATTCGGACTCTACTCGGAATTTCTTGTGGGTTCTACCTTGGGCCATATGTTGGGCCTTTCTCTCATTCTCCATTCACCCATCCTAATCAATACCCTACTCATTTTCAACTCTCATTTCAGATTACTATTCATCTCCATCCTCACACAAACACACCAAACCCTAACCACCATCACCATTGTTGAGCTTTCAACTTTCCCCCCTAAATCATACCATAACTCATTCATTTCTCATCAAATTCATTGATTCTTAGCCTATTCTCTTTCTTTTCTTCTTATCTTTCTAGTAAGGCAAGAAAAATCTAGTGTCACAACCCGTAATTTGAAAGACCGAAATTATATTTGAAAAATAATAAATTTATTTTATTTTAATTTATTACGATTTATTTGAATTTATGATAATTTAATATAATTATTTTGAATTAATTTGGAATTAAAGAATAGGTTATACGGTTTAAACCCGAACTTCATTTAACTATTCCCGAGTCAACTTAAGTCCCGAAACAAACCCAAAACCCGACTCCTACATGTGCCACACGCCCAAGACACCCTTTTTCCTCATTTTAGATCTTTTGATTACTTTGATTAAACTAATACAAATATCTAAGATATTTGTAACTTTATAGATCTGTCAACTTAAATTCCGCAACAAATCGTTTAAAAACAGACCCGACTTCTTCCTCTTTCACACGCCACTCCCTCTTGTTCCCTTAGGATTAGATATTTTCATTAAACAAACATAATATCTAATAATATCTAGATATTTGATTAAACAAACATAATATCTAATAATATCTAGATACTTACCATAATATATTTATAAAACCCGAGTCAATCCCGTAACAACAAGTTCAAAACCCGACTCCCGTTAATCCCCTATAATTACACGGTCCAACCCTCCCCTCTTACTCACTAATTATCTTCTTATTTTACATTAAATCAACTTAATATCTACTTAATACCTTCTTTAATATAATCACAATTGTTCTTCATGTTCTTGATCGTTCTTGAGCAAAATCGTCACAAAACCTTCGTTACTTGGCCAACTCCGTTCTAAATTATATTTCTAAAGTCTCCTCTCCGCTCTTCATCTCCATGTACGTTTTATTTTCAATTCCGACAAAATCGTTTCCAACACTTTAAATTGTTGAAATCAAGTTTTAATTCTAATAATGTTATTTTGTCATTTCTTATAGGATAAGATTATGAAGACGATATGGTGACTCGTATATTTTAGAAGAAGATTAGTAGACGGTTTTTAGTTCTTATTTTTGGGTGCTATTTGGTTTTGTGCTAGCTAAGGTCAACGATTACCGAGTTACTCGACGAATTAATGTTACATACTTTTACTTTTGTTATTTACGGTTTTAAGTAGTAACATGCTAGGTTGTTATTATTATTAAGTTTTATGAATTTTTAACATATTTAGTGTTTTTGACATGTTGGATGATTTGTTCATAATCATAATTTTTGTATGAATGATGGATGAATTGGTTGTTAAAATGGATGGTTGTTAATTAAAACATGTTAGAAATAAATTTGGGTTGTTGTTGATGGTGGCCGTGTATGGTGGCTGAGAAACCGATCCGGTTCAGGCCCGGTTCAGGCCGGTTCAGGCCCGGTCTGGGTTGGTCCGTTATTGGCCCTTTGAGCTTGTGTCGATACTTGATTGTTTTGTTGTTGTTTTGACGGGTTTTAAATATGTTAAGCATGCGGGAAATATTAAGAAAACGATTTTAGAAATGTTGACCAAAACCGGCCCAAACCAGCCCGTGGGCCCAGTCCAGGCCCGGTCCAGCCCATGACCCGTGAGCCCTCCTTGGGCTTGTGACGGTTTTTGAGTTTATTGTTATTATTATATCATGTTTTGTAATATTTAGCAAGTGGAAAATTTTAATAAGTAAATTATTTAATTAAACGGTTTTCATAATATTATTATTTCTCACATGTTAGAAATTATAGCATGAGATTGTAGTTTAATTTGATATTCCTTAAGTCAAGCGGGTTTCGTAAGAATTAATAATTAACATGTTAGAAATTAGAATAAAATAGCATGAAATGAATATGATGTTCTTATGTTCAAGCCTAAATGGCTAAGACTCTGTTTCTAGCCGGTTTGACCAAACGGGTTTGGTCAAACTATGATCTAGTCAGCACCGTTTTGACTGATGACCCGTCGCGGGACTTGGGTCGGGGATTTGTCTTCAGGTAAGGTTTTATTTAATGAATGAATGAATGAGCCTTAGTAGATATGAGGCGATATGATATTTGAATATGATTTATATGCAATTAGTCACATGATAGGAAGTTTTTTCCCGTGACGGTTTAATTGTATGATATATGTCGTGTTGACTAAGTACCCATAGAGAATTATGAGTATATGGCGTCTTGACCATTCTAATTCTAAATGAGGACCTTGGACCATGACATTGATAGACCTTACTATCTTTAACGAGTATATAGTTCACAGCTTGATAGCTTTTGTGTCACTGGCCTGGGATTTTGATACCAAGCCGGGGCATGGCTGCCTAATTGCTTCCACTTTGGGAATGGAGCCAACTTAAGTACTAGCCAACTCTGCTTAGGGGGTCTCCTAGTAGAGATTCTCATGTACTTTTGGTCATGAGACAGGGAATGGGTTAGCTGTTGTCGCTAGGTCTGCGCGGTCTAGGACTAGGATGTTTATCCTACCTTGTGGTATAGCCTCGAGTTACAGAAGTCGACTATTGACTGTGCTAAGAACTTATGCCTGTTTCTAGACGTATTGGTCTTTCATGTTTGATGATTCTATGAATCGTAGAAGGTGAGATGCAAGCCGGCTACGGTTGATAGAGTGTGGATTACCGGTTGTTAACTGATTCACATGATAGCTTGATGTAGGGTTGAGTTGGTATCTTGGCCATGTTTTAAAGTAACTCTGAGCTCAAATACTAGCTTCCTACCTCTGGCTATAGGTTGGTTAACTGAATTCACTGATAGCGGCATGAGTTGCTTAGCCTCATATGCTAGAGTTAATGATATGTTATTATGCTCATAACATGAAAAGCATATCGTATATGTTAAAGTGTTTTATTTTCCATATACATCTCTTTTATGTTATTCATGTTTTATTAAACTCGACCTTTCGTGGCTGGGAGAACTCGGAGTTACTCCCCACTGACTGTGGCTTCCGTGTTTACCTTTAATGCGGTTGGCAGGTTTGTGATGCATGCTTGGGTACATTGACGAGCTAGCGAGTGAAGTATTACCTTGGACCTATATTCGGTTCTTAGGATTGTATTATTTAATACACTCTTTTATTTCCGTATTTATTAGGGAGATATGTCTCCCGTTTTAGATACTTCTTATGTATAATATTATTTCCTTTTTGTTATGAACCTTTTTCTTTAAGACACCTTTGTTATGAGGAATATATTTAATGGTAGGTTCCGGTTTTAAAATTTACCGATTTTCACTAAAGTGAACCTATTAAAAACGTATTCTCATCTTTTATTTATTTAAATTACTTGTTTAT
>JAIUZE010073468.1:0-47872 GCA_022085475.1 Heliosperma pusillum | reverse complement strand
GAGAAGATTAGTAGACGGGTTTTTTCTTTACTTCTTATTTTTGGTGCTACTTGATTTTGCTAGCTAAGGTAACGATTCCGAGTTACTCGACGAATTAATGTTACATATCTTTGTTTCTTTTGTTCTTATGTTTTTGTTTATGTTATTGATTTATGATTTTTAGTTAGTAACATGATAAGTAGTTATTTTTATTATGTTGTATGAATAATTAGCATGATTAGTGTTCTTGACAAATTTGTATGATTTGTTCATAATCATGATTTTTGTATGAATGGTTGTTAAAATGGTTGTTTGTTAATTAAACATGTTGGAAATATTTTGGTGTTTGTTTGTGGGTAGAACCGTGTGAAGGGGCTGGAGAACCGACCCAAACCAGGCCGGTCCAGGCCGGTTCAGGCCCGGTCCAGGCCGGTCTGGATTGGTCCATGGTGGGTCCGTGAATTGGCTTGGTGTTTGTGTTGATACTTGTTTGTTTTGTTGTTGTTTTGACGGGTTTTAAATATGTTAAGCATGCGGGAAATATTAGGAAACGGTTTTTAGTAAAGTCGATCAAAAGGATAAAACAGCCCAAACCAGGCCCGTGGGCCCAGTCCAGGCCCATGTTTGGTCCGGCCCAAAATCAGCTCAAGAGTCACCTTGTTGGACTTGTGACGGTTTTTGAGTTTATTGTTAATTTATCGTGTTTTGTAATATTTAGCAAGTGGGAAATTTTAATAAGCAAATTATTTAATTAAAAGCTTTTCATTATATTATTATTTCTCACATGTTAGAAATTATAATACGAGATTTTAGTTTAATTGGATATCATGTAAGTCAAGCGGGTTTTCGTATGAATTAATAATTCACATGTTAGAAATTGAATGAAATAGCATGAAATGAATGTGATATTCTTATGTTCAAGCCACGATGGCTAAGACTCTGTTTCTAGCCGGTTTGACCAAACGGGTTTGGTCAAACTACGATCTAGTCAGCCCCGTTTTGACTGATGACCCGTCGCGGGACTCGGGTCGGGGATTTTTCTTCAGGTAAGGTTTTATTTAATGAATGAATGAATGAGCCTTAGTAGATATGAGGCGATATGATATTTGAATATGATTTATATGCAATTAGTCACATGATAGGAAGTTTTTCCCGTGACTGTTTGATTGTATGATATATGTCGTGTTGACTAAGTACCCATAGAGAATTATGAGTATATGGCGTCTTGTCCATTCTAATTCTAAATGAGTATCTTGGACCATGACATGGATAGGCAGTACTATCTTTAACGAGTATATGTTCACCACTGATAGCTATTGTGTCACTGACTCGGGCCTTTTGATACCAAGCCGGGGCATGGCTGCCTAATTGCTTCCACTTTGGGAATGGAGCCAGCTTAAGTACTAGCCATCTCTGCTTAGGGGGTCGCCTAGTAGAGTTTCCCTCATTACTGTTTAGTAATGAGACGAGGAATGGGTTAGCTGTTGTCGCTAGGTCTGATCAGTCTAGGACTAGGATGTTTTCCTACCTTGTGGTATAGACGCGAGTTACAGAAGTCGACTATTGACTGTGCTAAGAACTTGTGCCTGTTTCTAGACGTATTGGTCTTTCATGTTTGTATGATTCTATGAATCTTAGAAGGTGAGATGCAAGCCGGCTAAGGTTGATAGAGTTTGGATTACCGGTTGTTAACTGATTCACATGATATTATGTTTGATTAGGGTTTGAGTGTATCATGGCCATGTTAACGGTAACCTCTGAGCTAGCATACCCGCTTCCCTACCTCGTGTTATAGTTTATTATCGGATTCACATGATAGCTTTCATATGCTAGGTTATATGTTAGTTAATTGTTTCATAACATGAAAAGCATATCATATATGTTAAGGTTTTGTATTTTCCATATACATTGCTTTTATGTTATTCATGTTTAATTAAACTCGACATTTCGTGGCTGGGAGAACTCGGAGTTACTCCCCACTGACTGTGGCTTCCGTGTTTATATTTAATGCGGTTGGCAGGTTTGTGATGCATACTTGGGTACATTGACGAGCTAGCGAGTGAAGTATTACCTTGGACCTATATTCGGTTCTTAGGATTGTCTGTTGTAACAGCTCTTTTATTTCCGTATTTATAACGTGAGATATGTCTCCCGTTTTGGATATGTATTTTGTATAATATTATTTCCTTTTTGTTGAACCTTTTTATTTAAGACACCTTCGTTATATATTCTCATCTTTTATTTAGTTAAATTATTTTTTTTCTTTCCGCAAATTTGAGGGTGTCACAGCGGGCCTCTTCTTGCCCTTCTACCATCCTCCTCCATTGCTCTCTTTGAGCCCTCTTGGCCTGCCCTCTCAATATATCTCTCTCCTCCACCACATTGTGCCAATCATCTAATGTCTCAAGCCTACTACCTTGTTGTTGTTGCCATGTGTTCGAATCGTCCACCCTCCCACTAATATGCTTCAAAACGTCGTTGGTGCTAGCAAAATAGTTAGTCATTTGTTGTTGCCATGGCTCCACGGGTGTGCTAGAACGACCCTCCGCATCAAACATGGGGGTGTCGGTTTCTTGGTGGCTTTGGAATGGTGATTGGAAATGGAATGGTGGTGGTGGTGGTGGTTGTTGTTGTTGTTGTTGTTGTTGTTGTTGTTGTTGTTGTTGTTGTTGTTGTTGTTCATAATTTGTGGTTTGGGAACGTCCTTGCTCAATTGCAAGGATCTCGATCTCCTCGCTCATTTGCTCACTTCCCTCACCACCCTCTCTCCTTACCCTCCTTCTTTGCCTCAAAGGCACTTCCTCTACCTCCTCCTCCTCCTCACTACTTACCCCCAAACTTTCCTCCCTAGGACACAAAAAATCCCACGTCGCGGGTCCTCTAGGTAAGGGGTTGTTTTGAGGTCTAGGCATCTTCATGTAACTTAGCCCGTCACTTCCCAACCAAAACCCTTTCAAGGGTTGCTCTTTGCTAGTCTTAAACATATGAACTTCCTCTAGCCCAAGTCGGTTGTATCTTGTCAACCCCCTACAAATGTTCACCGCTTGATCATTACCAATGCCCCCCTCATAATGCCTCACCAAGAAAGAAATCACCCCCCCCCCACAATGGATGCTTGCCCTTGCCGACTTTTGCCTATGTTTAATGCAAGCTCTCAAAAACAAATCGGCCCAATCCGGGACCCCTACCCCCTCCGGAAGCATAGTCCACAAACATAGCCGGATATTCTCCGGCACTTTGGTGGGTTCTCCCGCGGAGTTGAAAATGGTGGTAAGGAATCTTGTGATTAGGCGGAGTACGGGGTGGGTGATGGCTGAAAGTTTGGCATCTTTAGATGGGCCGTGGTCACTGGTAATGTTACTCCACATGAAATGCATTTTGCCCTTGGGGCACCTAATGTCTTCGGGTTGCTTGGTGATTTGACGGATTTGACGGATTTCGGAAGTTGGGGCATTATGCCAAGTTTGGTTCAAACGGAATCGGTAGGCTTTCTCCTCACCTTCGGGCACATCCAACTCCGACAAGGTTGCTAGAAACTCGTATGCGAAACTCCTATAGGTGTAATCCCAGGAGTTTGGCTCGAGATAAGCCTCTAGCCCTACTTTAGCTAGCATGTCCCTTGTCAAGTTGAACATGCCTAAGGCATGGAGGGTGTTTGGGCAAAAGAATTTGGTGGCTACGAGAGGTTGTGTGGTTAGCTTATCCCAAATTTTCTTATATTGAGCTTGCAACCTTTCATAGCCCATGAACACCGCTTCCACCTCGGTGTCGGGCTCACTCACCGCGGCCCTCTTATTCTTCCCTTTGCCAAACAATTTAGAGATCTTGGGTGCCATTTCTGCAAAATTTAACAAGCAACACAATACAACAAACAACAAGCAATCACTCGAAAGATTTTTCACTCAAGCAATTCAACAAACACTTGGTGTGCAACAATTTCTACACCTCAAGAACTTAGTGTTTGTTGAATTTCTTTACCTCACTCAGAAAACTTTGTCCAATCCTAACTACACAATCAATCAAGGGCAAGGGGGAACTCAACCTAAGACTAATTCTAGCCTAATTCGAGCAAAAACTTGAAGAACAATGAAAAAGTTGAGTATGAAGTTATACCTTTGCTTTTCCACAAGATTCAAGCTCCTTGATTATTAGAAAAGGTAGGGAATCCGACAAACAACCTTAAAAACCCCGCAAAAGATCCTAAAAAACGAATTTGAGGGGAAAAAATCTAGGTTTTCAAAACGGATTTTCTGAGATTGTGAGTGATTGAGATTGATTTTGGGGTTATTCAAGGTAGAATAATGATTAGGAAGAAGAATTGGATTGATTTTGATGAAAGTTTTGGAAGATTTGAGGGAGAAAGATGGATTTTTGAGGGATTGGGGTTGGTTTGGGGTGTTTTTCGTGAAAAAGAAAGAAGAAGATGGTATTTTTGTTTTTATGAAGAACACGGGCAAAAGATAGAACATATGCTGAAAACTGCATTCGACGCAGGCTGCGTCCTACGACGCAGGCGACGCAGGCTGCGTCCTGCACTGCTGAGTGGTTCTAGCTTTTGCACTTAGCAAAATTTTTGCTAAGTGTTCCAAACACCTCCATACTTGCATTTTCACTCCAATGGTCCATAATAACCTCCAATATCCAAATTCCATCGATTCCCGAACTTTTTATCCGTGGCACGCATCCCGAGGCAGCCGAAAACTCGAAAAACTTCACAAAACCGTTAGTAACTTCAAAAAATTTTGTTTGATGCAATGTCTAACTATTTGAAAACAACTCAAATGCTAAGAATTAACAAAGAAACTTCAAAGAAATATTCACAAGGATAGAGTATGTACACGGTTTGCCGTTTATTTAGAGTCGATGGCTCGACTTAGCTATTTCAAACTTTTCAATTTTCATAAACGGGGTCTTCAAGCAAGACCTCTTCTTCCCCCTCCCGGGCACATCCTTGGAAGTAGTGTTTGAGACGGTGGCCATTCACTTTGAGGAGCTTTCCATCCCCGGGCCCCTCCACTTCAATAGCTCCATGGGTAAACACTTTCTTGACGGTGTAAGGTTCAAACCATCTTGACCTCAACTTGCCCGGAAAGAGCTTAAACCGGTTTTGGAACACAAGAACTTTATCACCCTCCTTGAAAACTCGACGATTTATCATCCCATCATGCCATCTCCTTGTTTTCTCCTTGTAGATGGAAGAGTTCTCATAAGCATCTTGGCGAATTTCTTCAAGTTCTTGTAATTGAAGCTTTCGGTGCATACCGCTCTCATCTTGGCTTTGGTTGAAAGATTTGATAGCCCAATAGGCTTTGTGCTCAACCTCCACGGGGAGGTGGCAAGCCTTGCCATAGATGAGACGGAATGGGGACATGCCAATGGGGGTTTTAAAAGCGGTCATATATGCCCACAATGCATCAACTAGCCTCTTGCTCCAATCCTTTCTATCCGGATTAACCGTCTTTTCAAGTATTCCTTTTATTTCACGGTTGATGAGTTCGGCTTGCCCGTTTGTTTGTGGGTGGTAGGCCGTAGAAATTTTATGATTCACCCCATACCTTTTGAGAAGGCTTCCAATCACCTTGTTGCAAAAATGGGTACCCCTATCACTAATGATAGCCCTTGGAAAACCAAACCGGGAGAAGATGTTCTCTTGAATGAAAATGGCTACTACCTTGGCATCATCGGTGCGGGTAGGAATGGCTTCAACCCATTTTGACACATAATCTACCGCCAAGAGGATGTATAAATAACCACCGGAATTAGGAAAGGGGCCCATAAAGTCAATTCTCCACACATCAAAGATCTCACAATAAAGAAGAGGTTGTTGTGGCATCTCATTTCTTTTTGTCAAATTCCCCACCCTTTGACATCGCACTAGTACAAAAATTGCTTTAGGCTACGGTTAAAATAGACATTTGGCTACGGTTCCTAGACCGTAGTAAATCCGGGCGTTGCCTTAAATCAAGTACTTATGGCTACGGTTCCTAACCGTAGCCTAAAGTGACTTTTGGCTACGGTTAAACCTTAATAACCGTAGCCTAAAGTGACTTTTGGCTACGGTTATTAAGGTTTAACCGTAGCCATAAGCTGATAAAAGGCTACGGTTGTATTTTAACAACCGTTGCCGTTTCCTAATTAAACTTTAAAAAAAAAATCGAATAATATTTTTTTCCAGGTGAATGTAAAGCTTTTTATTTAGATAATAAATAATTACAAAACAAAAGTTTAACATACAATTGCTTTTACAAATCAACACCAATATTCAAAACTAAACAATTATTGAACGAGCTGATTTGGAGGAAGCTTCCAAAAAACCTCAATAGTAAGGTAACCACACTCCATATCAACAAGATGCGAAAAAGCAATGTTGCTTCCTTGCCTTCATCCCGCATTCTAAGGACTCTGTTGCGGCATTGGAAACTTCTACACGAAGGGTAAGATATTGTCCTAGTTCATGTGGCAGAAAGAGCATTTGTCAATATATAGTCAATGTGTTCCCTATCAAACAGTTAATTTAATTAGAAAAGAGCGGAAACATACTAAACAAAAAAAAAAGTAAAGAAAGCCATCCCTTAGCAGAGAAAATCAATACTAACCAAACTACCAACAACAATTTTAACCATAAAAGAGTATGCAATCAGTGGAAGGACGAACTAACAAAAGTACCAACAATGCCAAGACAAACAATAACCATTGGTAATTGCTTCAAAGTAAGCTAATGAACAAATAATCCGATATACTTCTCACATATGTTACAGCCATGATGCTCTACTTCATACTTTCAGTTCTACTACAAAAGGACGAACAATGAGGAGAATTCCTACTTAGCTTTATTCAAAGAGAAACTATATAGGTACAAGTTGTTCGGTGTTCAAATTGTTGACTCTATTTTGTATACCCAAACAATTTTTGTTAAGTTGCCAGATATGGGGTGGTCGTGTTGTGTCGTTTTGACAGTAGTCAATGATGTCCGAAATTTGGTGGTCTCTGTAGATTAGTGCTATGGGGTATACAACTAAGCTAGGCTTTTGCCCTGGCTCGCTTAACATCAAAAGAAAATATATGAGTGGCGGTCTTATGAATGAGGTGTATAGCTAGCTAAGCTAAGTGTTAATTCCCCTCTTTTGATTTTTTTCACGCTGTACTTCCAAAGAAAATTCAGAATGTCGTTAAGTAGGAAGGTGTTTAGGGTTTCCAACTTTGGCATTAAGGTATGCCAAGTTCAGACAAAAAATTCAGAATGAATTTAAGATGTTCTTTCATTTATTTATACTGGTAGCCATGTTATGTAAAAGAAAAAACTATAAACAACCTATTGTAAAGACTACTCAACACAACACAGTTCCGATCACAAGCATGTTGCTGAAGATGAAATAGTTAGGGCCATAGACGGAACCAAATAAGCACAACCAGTTCATTGTTTTCAATCTATAGAGTGTATAAAACATATAGGGTGGTCTCCTCTACCAAACAATCTCCACTTTAAATCCACAATAACAGTGACCAAGAACATCAAACTCAACCTTTATTCCATTTCTTCTTTTCCCATTTTTGCCGTTCAGATAATAATAAACATAAACCTCACACTAAACACAGGTGTGAAAAACAACAACTGAAGCGTTTTAGGCCGAATCTAACAAAAAAAGCATCAGCAGAATATCACACTAAACATAAGTATGAAAATCGAAAAGATGATACCTTCGCCAGCCGAAGCGCCAATGGCAACACGTTCCCCTGGCCTAAATAGCTGATTCTCCACTATTTACATCATGAATCTCGTCTTCAAACACAACATAGAAACATTCCCTACATATCTTTCATCCAAAATTCATCAATAAATAAATTACTATCCTCGTGTAAGACGACCTTACTCAGTTCGTAACTTCAAAAATGGAATTATTAATAACTAACAATTCAATTAAACGAGTCATTCGCTGCTCAAATTTCGCCGATAAAATTGTAAGAAATGGCAAAATCAAGAGAAAGGAAAAGAAAGAGATCGAGGTACCTGACTAGTTCCACGCCGTTAAAACCCTATAGAACTCGAACTGTAATAATAATATGAATTATGGTGATGATTGTTGTAAAACCCTAACAAATAAATGAGAGGAAATGGGAAATCAGACGGAGTAAGTAGAGGGATTTGTAGTTAGGTTAAAAATGAAGGGTTTAGGGAAGAGATTTGGTTGCAATTGATTAATGGATATTTTGTTTTGTGAGATTGATTAAGATGGTGTAGTTCAATTTAGGGAAACAGTTAGTAAATGGATAGACGAAGTGGTAGTTTGATGTTTGTGAATGAACTGAGTTTTAGATCTAAATGTACTCGAGCTATATCTATTTTCTTTTTATTATATTTTTTTTACTTACGGCTACGGTTCCTTATAATGACCGTTGCCTTTTCTTTTCTTTCATATATTTGGCTACGGCTTTTCGTCAATAACCGTAGCCTTTTATAATAGGCTACGGTTATTTTAAACAACCGTAGCCTTTTCAACTGGCCAAATGTCATTTCTCTACTAGTGATCGGTCACAAGTTTTTACAAATTTGTGGGCATCTTTGAAAAGGCTTGGCCAAAAGAAACCGCATTCAAGCACTTTTCTAGCGGTTCTTTGTGGCCCAAAATGTCCTCCACAAGCATAGTCATGACAATGATGTAAGATGGAAGGAATCTCACTTTCGGGCACACATCTTCTCACAAGTTGATCTTGGCAAAACTTCCACAAGTAAGGATCATCCCATGTATAGTACTTTGCATCGGATTTTACTTTGCTCTTTTGATGAGAAGAGAAATGGCTTGGAAGCCGCTTTGTCACCAAATAGTTGACCATGGTAGCATACCATGGCTCCTCCACTTGTATAGCATAAAGTGACTCATGAGGGAGACCTCCTTCAACCTCCTCAAGAGGGCATGATGGTCTTCCTTCATGGTTTAGCCGGCTCAAATGATCCGCCACCACATTCTTCACCCCTTTCTTGTCTTTTATTTCCACATCAAATTCACTTAGGAGAAGGATCCATCTCAACAACCTTGGCTTTGCATCCTTCTTTGCCACAAGGTATCTAATGGCGGCATGATCGGTGTAGATGATCACCTTTGTGCCCAAGAGATAAGATCGGAATTTTTCTAGAGCATAAATCACACCAAGGAACTCCTTCTCCGTCGTAGAATAGTTCTTTTGAGCATCATTCAAGAGGGTAGAAGCATATTGGATCACATGGGGTCCCTTGTCACTCTTTTGACCCAAAACCACTCCCAATGCATAGTCACTTGCATCGGTCATGATTTCAAATGGAAGATCCCATCGTGGTGCTTGAATAATTGGTGCGGTGACCAATCTCTCCTTCAAGTCATCGAATGCTTTCCTACATGAGTCATCAAAAACAAACTCCGCTTCTTTGTGCAAAAGCTTACATAAGGGGTTAGCAATCTTGGAAAAATCCTTAATAAATCTCCGGTAGAAACCGGCATGTCCGAGAAAAGACCTAATGTCTCGGGTGTTAGAGGGATAAGGTAAAGTTTTTATGATGTCAACCTTAGCCTTATCCACCTCAACCCCCCTTTCCGACACTACATGTCCTAAAACGATGCCACTAGTCACCATGAAATGACATTTTTCGGAGTTTAAAATGAGATGAGACTCTTGGCATCGCTCTAAGACAAGAGCAAGGTGTTTTAGACATGCATCATAGGAGTCCCCATGGACGGTGAAATCGTCCATGAATACTTCTATGATCCTTTCTACATAGTCGGAGAAAATACTCAACATGCACCGTTGAAAAGTTCCCGGTGCATTACACAAACCAAAGGGCATACGACGATAAGCAAATGTACCAAATGGGCATGTGAATGTGGTCTTGACTTGGTCCTCGGGTGCGATTGGGATTTGAAAGTACCCCGAGTACCCGTCAAGGAAACAATAGAAAGCTTTTCCCGCTAGTCTTTCTAACATTTGATCAATAAATGGTAGCGGGAAATGGTCTTTCAATGTAACCGCATTCAAGCGGCGGTAGTCAATACACACCCTCCAACCGGTTTGTGGTCGGGTGGAGACCAAGTCTCCTTGTGCATTCTTGACTACCGTCACTCCTCCCTTTTTGGGTACGACTTGAGTTGGGCTAACCCAACGAGAGTCGGAAATAGGGAAAATGATACCCATTTGCAATAGCTTAATTACCTCTTCTTGCACTACCTCCGCCATGGGTGGATTGAGCCTCCTTTGGGGTTGTCGGACCGGTTTGGCATCCACTTCAAGCCGTATCTTGTGCATGCAAGTCACCGGGCTTATCCTTTTTAGGTCCGCTATGCTCCACCCAAATGTTTCCTTATGCTTTTCAAGTAGTGATACCAATTTGTCTTCTTGGTCCTCGGTGAGTGTGCTTGAAATGATAAGTGGTAGGGTGTTCTTGTCCCCTAGAAAGATGTACTTCAAATGGCTTGGGAGGGTCTTCAACTCGACCTTCGGAGGTTGGATTATGGAAGGGAGGGGCTTGTGGAGTGGAATACTCAAGGCAAACAACTCGGACAAGTTCGCCAGCTCAGGACGCAGGCTGCGTCCAGTGCGACGCAGGCTGCGTCCTACGACGCAGGCTGCGTCGAGCACTGCCTTGCCCTGTTTTCAGCATTTCTATGACGTTGAGCTCCTCATATGTTTCTATGGGCTCTTCCCTTTCCAAGTCTTCAAGACATTCCTGCACATCAACGGCCAACAACAAACGCAAACCTTCCTCTTCCATGGGGTTAGTTAAAGCTACCTCGAGTGGGTCTCTATCACAAAGTTTATACATTTGATTCACTAATGGCTCAAAGATATCCAAGAAGAAACAAGATTGATGGTCACTCGGGTGCCTCATGGAGTCATATATATTGTAAGTTAACCTTTTTCCTTCAAATTCCATAGTCAAGCACCCGTTTGAAACATCGATCTTGGTATTTGAAGTTTTCATAAACGGCCTACCAAGAAGGAGAGGGGTGGCACTAGAGCTAGATTCCATATCTAAAACGTAGAAATCCGCCGGGAAGACAAGATTATCGACTTCCACTAGTACATCCTCTACCATGCCCTTGGGGTAAACACTAGACCTATCGGCTAATTGAATGACTACCCCGGTCTTAGACAAAGGTCCTAAGCCTAGGGTCTCATAGATAGATAGAGGCATGACGTTTATAGAAGCCCCAAGGTCTAGCATGGCTCGTTTAAAACTTTTTCCCCCAATAGTGCAAGGGATGGTGAACATGCCCGGGTCTCCACACTTCTTGGGTAAATTTTGTTTGAAAATGGCCGACACATATTCACTCACCCTAACCTTATGGGTTCCATTCTTTGGATTTCTCCTAGGTGTACAAAGTTCTTTCAAGAACTTTGCATACCTAGGGACACTATTCAACAAGTTAAGAAGGGGAATATTTACCTCACATTTCCGGAAAGTCTCATATAGGTCATTCTCCTTGGCATACTTCCTTGTGCTTATCAAAGCACTAGGAAATGGGACTTCCGGTATGTACTCCTCCACTTCATCATCTTCAATAGTGTCTTTGCCCTTCCTTGAAATGTCTCCCTTGGGGTCCTTGCTTGTGGATGCCCCTTTCTCATTCTTCGATATCTCTTCTTGACCAACCACCAATTCTCCTTGGTCTTCAATCTCAATGGTTTCCATCTCAATATTCTTCATCTTTTCCTTTCCTTTGCCAAGGGGGTTTACTTCCAACTCTTTGCCTCCCCTCAATGTCATGGCACTAGCATTTTCCCTTGGTGGGGGAATGGTTTGAGATGGGAATCTTGTGGAGCTTGAGGCTTGGGATTTTGACAAATTTGAGGCCATTTGGGATAGTTGGGTTTCCAAGTTGTTCACCCTAAGGTTGTTAGCCTCCCTATCCTTCCTTGCTTCCTCTCTATCCCTCCTTGCCTCCTCCCTATCTTTCTCTTGATTGGCAAGGAGTGTTTGCAAGATGTCACTCAAGTTCCCTTGAGAAGAAGAATTCCCTTGATTGGGACCTTGGTTTGGTTGTCTTTGGGATTGAGAATTACTTGGAAAATTTGAGTTGTTGGGTCTTGGGTTGTTGAAATTTCTTTGGGGATTTTGGTTGAAATTAGAGTTTCGGTTTTGGGTTGGATTTTGGGCTCTCAAGTGATTGAATTGGCCATTTTCAAAACTCTTTGACTTGTCTCCTCCCCACCCCAAAAGATCACGATTTCCCACTTGGTTATACATTCCTCCACCACTTGGGTTTCTAGCATTGTAATTCCCATACCCCATGGCATTGACACTCTCCATAGTGGCTCCTTGCTCAATCATGATGTAACATGTATTTGTAGCATGGTCACCTCCACAATATGAACATTCAAGTGGTTTGGGGTGTTGAGAAAATGAGCTACTTTTGTTGACAACCAAGTTGGACACCATGCTTTTAAGTTCACCCATCTCTTTCATGATTTTGTGATTTTGAGAGGCATAAGGATCTTCCATGGAAGATACATTTCTAGAGCTTCCTCCCCTTTCATTCTTCCTCCCGTAGCTTCTTGTGTTCATAGCCAACTTCTCAATAATGTTGTTGGCCTCGGCCACATTAAGTGTATCAATGCCACCTCCGGTGGCAGCTATAATCATCCGTTGGTCATTTTGGCATAAACCTTCATTGAAGGCCGTCAATAAATCGTCCCCCGACATCCCATGATACGGGCACCTTGCCACGAGGCTTTTAAAGCGCTCCCAATAGTCATAGAGTGTTTCCCCCATGTCTTGCTCAATGGTAGTGATGAGCTTCTTTGAGTGGTTATGCCTTGAATCCGGGTAGTATTTCTCAAGAAATTTCTTCTTCAAACCCACCCAAGTGGTGACGGAATGGGCCGGAAGACAAAATAACCATTCCTTAGCGGCATCTTGTAAAGAGAACGGAAATGCCCTAAGCTTAAATTGGTCTTCGGTCACTCCTTGGGGATGGCCCCTTGGCAAATCATGTGGAATTCGGCCAAGTGCCTATTTGGGTCATTTCCCACCATTCCGTGGAATCTAGGCAAGTTATGGACAAAGAACCCCTTTAGCTCGAAGTTTACATCCCCCATGGGAGGGTATGCGATACATAGCGGTTGCTCTTCGTAGTTTCTTGCCCGGATCCCACCAATCGTTCTATTATCTTCCATTTCGGGTGGGTAGATGATGTTCAAGGGGGGTGGTCTCCTAGGAGGTGACTCAAACACTTGCTCTTGTTGTTCTTGAAAAATATTGTTCCCCAACTCCTCTTCACTAGGCTCCCTCCAAAAGGGTCTCATATAGAGGGGATTTGAAAACAACCAATTGGAAATGCTACTTGATGAGGGATCAATGTCTTGGTCACCAAGTCCTTCTTGTGACCTAGGCATAAACTTTTAAAAACAACTCCACCACACAATTCGTAACTTCAACACCAAGTAACCTACAAACAATACAAAAAGAAATATTTGAAAAACAATCTAAACAAAGTATGACACTAACAAGAGTTTCAATTTGATACTTAGCTATATTGCCTTCCCCGGCAACGGCGCCAAATTTGATAAGCTAAAATACGGTGTCGTTAATTCCGCAAATTAGCTAGGCCAAATAACAATTTATAAAACCAAATCTAGACTCAAACCAACCTAATAAAAAGGGTAGTAAGGGTAAGAAAAGGATCGAACCCAAGGGAAAGCGGTATTAGCTAAAATAATCTAATCTAGACTCTTGCAAAATATCAATTGACAAAACTAATTACTCTAATCGCAAATTAAGACACTAATTACTAATTAAGATACTAATCAAAACAAAGACTTAAATTAATTACAAACTATGATATTCACAATGGAAAACATGTAGATAACATATAGGGAGAAAGTTTTTCATGAGAGTTGATTATCAAGTCTAAAATTACCAACAACAACTAAATACTCAAAGATTCAAATATGGAGAAATAACTTAGTGCAATTATCCCAAGTTCCCCACAATTAACAAAGTAAAGACCCCTCCTTTTCTTTCTTTCTCTAATTATCTATTACAAGTTTCTAAGAATTAACCACCATGAACTAAACCACCCATAAATGACCCAATGCAACTCCACCAATACTTATTAAAACATAAGCATAAATAAAGATGCAAGCTTTAAGCACAAAACCAAAGAAACATGCTAGAATCATGTAATAAAAACATTAAACCATGTTCTAATTACACAATAACCCAAATTCCACTCAAAAGATTCCAACTTTTAAACCAAAGTTACAATCTTTCAAGGTTGCTTCAACAAATACCAAGACAAATTAACCAAATTCATCAAGACAAAGCAATAAATCAAACAAACAATTGCTAGGATGGTTAGTCTCAACAACAATTCATTCAACAATAGAATTCAAACATAAGAAAATGGAATTAAATAGAGGAGAAAGGATTAAAAAGGTCTTACAATGCTAAAAGGAAGAACTTGTTCAAATTACACTAAGCAAAGAAAAGATTAGCTACCCATAGTCTTCATATTACAACCCATTTCTAAATAAAAACCAATTACAAGAGCCAAAGTTGAAGAACAAAGTAGAGAATTTCCAAGGAAAAAAATGATGTTGAATGTTGTATGCTTGGCTTCCCCTCTCTCTTCAGTTTTTCTTCTTATATACCCTTGGTCCGCAAACCTAGGGGCCTTGAAAGGTGGGCTTCCAAAAGACAAGACGGAGAAATGAAGAAATCCCGTGCTGAGAAAGGACGCAGGCTGCGTCCTACGACGCAGGCTGCGTCGTGATGACGGAGGCTGCGTCGAGCACTGCCCAATTTTCCCTTGCTTTTCCTTCTTGACTTTCGTTGACCCATGGATTTTTGCCCCGCCTTGACTTCCATTGACCCATTGGGTTTGGTCTTCATGCCTTGATGATTCATTGCTAGCCCACTCCAATTTCCGGGTTTTTGGGTCTCGGGTTTCGGGTTTGACTTTCATTGACTTTTGGGTTTTGACTCTCAAAATTGACTTAAAATACTAAATACTAACATTATTTCAAAAACCAAAATTAACATAAAACAAAGCTAATGACCCGTAAAAAGTAAAACGAAAGACTCTAAAAATTACTACTAGACACGACAATATTTGGTGTTGTCACATGTATACTTACTGACTAAACCAAACAATAAAAGAATTAATAAATCATTCATATACATTCTGGTCTTATGCTTAAATCATATTATAGACTATAGAGTGGGATGAGTTAGTTAAAGGAACTTAACAAAATAGAAACCGTATAATTCAAGTAATGTAAAACAAGAAAGTTAAGAACCAACTTGGGTACGTTAGTAATCGATATTTTCATTATATATTGTAGACTCGGGATTCGTAGAAGAAGCCTTTTAATAACCGCTCATCAACATAATTATAAGGTAAGGGAACATTGTCCATACATTATCTTTATACTATCGAATACGATTTGAATGTTAGTACGTTTATAATGATGAAATGGTTGTGTTGATTTCTTTAAGTGTTGTCGTTGAAATGAATATTTATGCATTATGATTTGGTTGACTTGTTGAAAAGAGAAATTGTGTTTGGACAAATGAAAGGATTTAAGTTTCTAAAACCAAAACCGTTTTTACCTTTGGATAGGTTGTGATTATATGTTGGAATTCAATAAAAGGAAAGCGATTGCTTGAAAGGTTTGATGTTGGTTTGAACGGTTTTGGTAGAGGGGTAGGTTGTTCCCAAATTTTAAGGGGCCTCCTATACAGAGCTTTTGGTGGGGGTTAGTTGATCGAAATCCCGTCCTCTAGTCTTCCTCTTTAGGGTTGGCCCATTGACGGGTGTGCACACTCGAGATTTTAGGACAGTTTAGTACATGATTTGGAGAACCCCGTCTTATCCGGACTAGGGCGAGGGGATCCTCTCCATACGGCCTCTATCCATTACTTACAAATTGAACGAAAGAAATGTTTTCTTCGAAAGAAAAGTGTTACGAGAAATTTAAAGCCATGTTATTTTTTTTCGAATTTGGATTTTCTTTTATATCTTTGGAACTTCTCAATTATATCGAATCTTTTAATAGCGTTTAAATTATCATTTAAAATTCTTTACTATTGGATTGTTTACCCTACTCAACATAATTGTTGACCCTCTTTTCTCTTTGTCCTTAATTGGACCTGTTATGACCACGATTGTGTGGGCAGATCGTGTGACAGGTACTCGAGGAAATTAAGTCGTGGGATGATTGGGAGAGCGCGCTTAATCTATTTATTGAAGACAATGCTCAAGGAATTTATTTTATTTTGGATTATTAAACTTTATTTCGCTTCCGGAAACATTAATTTTGGTTGTAATCAGATTCAAATTCCTTTTTCTTTAATTTATTTAGACTTTCACCTATTTTATTTCATGTTTTGGATATTACTAATATATTTAATTGTGACACACCCATGATCCGAGTTTTACTTAAAGATATTGTTTTAGATAAAATGGATTATGGGGGTCTTACAGTAAAGGTCCACCTACCAGTAGTTCTAGCACACAAACAGTCATCCCACAAGACCTATGGCGCCTTTCATCTATTTTTACCCTAGACCGCGCTTGCTTAAGGCTCCCACCCGCAGATAGGAGTTTCATACCTTACCGTGTACACCACCTTCAACTCTTGCCTCGATGCTTCACAAACGTATCATTCATGGATTCAAGATTTACAAACAGTCTACTGGATCGAGCCTACGCGTCCGTGACCCGTGAACGCTATGTGCTCTACTCTTCAAACTCCACCATTTGTACATTGTGGGGACTAGGACCAAGTTGAACCTTGAATCCAATGCCACTTGTTATGACAGGTGCAAGAAATATAAATAAAGAATGATAAAGAAAAACAAAAGATAGATTTACGTGGTTCACTAACGATTTGTTAGCCACGTCTAGCGGCAGAAGGGAAGAATATTATTGACCTTGATGAATACTCGTCAGAGTACTTAGATCTCAGATGACTATACGGTATATGCGAGTTTATATAGTACTCTCATAACATATTTAGGAAACCCTAACAGATACAGGAAATCCTATACCAATTTCCTGAACAGACAATTTCTTAAGCAGACAAGGAGATCAAATAATAGTTTCCTAAATAGACAAAGTTACTAAATCAGATACGGGATTCAGAACAGATTCAAGTTATATTCTAACAACTCGTAAAAATAAAGCTTTTGTATATAATTTTAATTATTTATACGGGTTTATTTATTTAATTATTTGTGTTGTGCCTTTAATTTTTTTCCTTTACTCTTTTGCAACACTTTGCTCTCTGTGTCGAACTGCATAGTCTTGTCGTTAGGCTTCTAGACTATCAAATTCATAGCCTTCATATTGCTAAATTATACTTCCCCCGTCTCTCAATAACGTTCTTTCTTTTCTTTTTAGAACGTCTATATATAAGATTCATACCTATTTCTTTATTAAATTCTTGTCTAATTTTAGTGATTATTATAACTTTCTTCTCTTATTGTTTAAGTACAAAAGGGCCTAAGGGGGATTGAACATCGTTGCAATTTGTATGATTGTTAACTTCTATGCAACAAAGTTAATAGTTGATACATCCATCCAAAGTTGCAAGGCCCATGAGAGTATAGTTGTTCATGGGCTGTCCCACCCAATAGACCCGACCCGTTCAACTCGCTTTTTTAACGGGCTTGGATAAGTATTTTTTTACCCAAAAATTTAAGAGGGTGAGCCAAGCCCGATCCGTCAAATTAAATGGTGGGTATGGACAACAAGAACATCCCGTGGGCCGGCCCGATAGGCCCGTTTACTATTTAAATTCTTTACATTTTACTCTTAACAATGACATTTTTATAGTAAATTTAATTAATTTTATAGAGATTTGAAACATTAAAATAATAATATGTAAAACATAATACGTAATCAATAAAGATTAAAATATTAACGAAAATATCTATATATTTTAATTAATAAAACATTTAAATAAGTGTTCAAACAATAATAACGTAAATCATGAGAAATTTTTGATAAATTATAATCAATTAAGTTTATTAAACAAATAAAAAATTGATTTAATATATATTTGTAAATTTTTTGGTAAAAAAACGAAAGCCTCTTAGCCCGCAAGCTACCCGACCCACAAGAAAAGGGCGGGCACTTGTATAAATTTAGGCCCGTTTAAGCGCACGGGCCTTGGTCTACTTTGGGGTAAATTTATGGATAATTTTCAATATGGGTGTCTGAGGTTTAGCTTAATTCTATTATGGGTGCCTGTCGTTTGCACATTCCCAATTTGGTTATTCTCCCTTAAACTAACTAACTACGAATTCCAAATTTTACGGTTATTCTCCCTAAAATTATAACATGGAAATCCGTCTTAAGATTAGAATGGATAAAAATAGTTTATCACTTAAAGTATATACATATATCTTTCCGAGAAAATAAGAATGATTTGTTAAAATACTAATTATTTAAGTGATAAAGTATTTTTATCCGGTCTAATCGATCTTAAGACGGGTCTCCATGTTTTAATTTAAGGGAGAACCACCGAGCTTAAAACGAGAACTATCGTGAATAATTAGGTTATTAAAATATTAGTATAACATTACTAATTAGGTTGATTTTTTTTTTTTTATTATTTTAAGTAAAATTCCCAAAATAATACTCCCTCCTTTTCACCCAATTCTATACATATTCCTATTTGGGCCTTTTTATTCATTTCTATACATTTCTAATTTGGTCCACCATTTAACCCCTTAAAAGACTAAAATACCCCCACCTAATTTACTACCTCCCACTCAAATAAGCTAAAAGTAAGGGTACAAAAGTAATTTAAGCATCATACCCCACTAACTTTTACACTACTTTAATCCTTGTGCCAAAAGAATATGTATAGAATTGGGTGAAAAGGAGGGAGTATTAGTTAAAACCTTGAGCACCTAAAGTGGAACTAACCAAATCTTGGGTACCCAAAATAAAACTGCAATTAAACTTGAACTACCCAAATTACCCATATTGGAATTAAGCCAAATCTAGACACCCATATTGAAAATTATCCTAAATTTTTCCTTATTGGCCCGGCCCATGTCTGGCCCGAAACCGTGAATCAGCCCATGTCCGGCCCAAAACCGGGAATGATCACCTCTAGCATGAGAGCATAAGTGCAAGACCGTGGTATAAAGGTGGTGGGAAAGAGGCAGATCGCAGTAGTTGATCTGAAGTTAGCAGCTGAAAATGATAAAGAACAGACTACAATGGTTGAATACGGTGGTGACGGAACCTTATTTCCTCTTTCATTTCCTCATCTTCTTCTCTTATCTCCCTCTCCGCCTCTCCTCCACCGCTTCCCTTCTCTCTCCTCACCATCTCCTCCGTCGCGTACTCCTCCTTTCCCCCTTCCTTCCATTTTTATCGCATTTACGGACTACCTCCTATGTTTTATTTATTTATTTATTTATTGATAATGTGGTGCAGGAAATTCAAGCTTTTCTTGCTTATTCCATCTTAGCTGCTGTCAAGGTCCCTTATTTTTTTCTCTACTTTTATTCATTCATTCATTCATTCTTATTATATATTTCTGATATTCCTCGATTTTGAATGATTAATGCCCTTTTCAAATACTCATTTTGGGTCAGTTTGAGTTATTTGTGATCGGCTCATTCTCGGGGTCGAGTGGTTTCAGATTGGATCAATTTGGGTTCGGTCTGGCCAACTTCAGCTTGGGTTGGGTCAATTTGGGTTTCAGATCACATTTGGGTTCTCCAATCCCGGTCAATTTCGGGCCTCCAGTCAGCCTTTTCGGATTGTGTCAATCGGGCCGGGTTGGTTTTGCATGGCCTACTGTTTTGTTATGGCTACGCGGTCTTACCAGATACTTAATATTTTGTGGATGTTTTGTTCTGTTTTCTGTTTTGATTGAATTCCGGTACTTATTCCCTTGGTAAAATGGACAGATGGTGAGGGAAGAAAACTGGGAAGGTTTTATTGCTGATACATTGTTCTTTGGCAAGGTGATTTTCTTTCTTTCTTACCGAGTGTTATTGTTCGTGTCGTTTTTGATTTATGCTGTCTAAACATCATCATGATTGTGTAATGGTGTCTATAACCTGTTTGGCTAAAGGAAATATACAAACTATTTTCCATGTTTGATCTTAATTAATTGTGTAACTTTATATCATTATATGTTCTATAAGCAAATGCACGAATTCTTTTTCTCGCCCGCATATTAGTCTAGTGTGGATGGAGAAAAAGCTCATTGGCCAAAGTTTCTACCATTGTCTTCGAGTTCCGCTATAATTAGCTAATGAAGCACCAATCATCTGAATTCCTTGCTCCTACACGTCGCAATGAGGGGTAGTTAGTGATGCTAATTTATTTCCTTACTTCTACTTCGCTTCCTTCCCTTCTTTTCAAATCCTTTTGTACTAAATTACATGTAAGTACGTCTTTTATACTGGTTAAGCTATCTACAGGTTTCCAAACAATGAATAGCTTGAGAGCTTCACATAAACACTTGTAAATGAAACCAGGTTACATTGTGTTCATATTATGCAATTTAGTTTGTAGTGCAAGTCTGTCAAAGTTAATTTTTTCTCCTTCTGTTTCAGAGTTCTAGTCCTTTTATAATTGTGCACACTGCACCAGAACCAACAAATCTTATCTGTTTTACATTCTGGTGTTGGGTGCTTGACGAACTACATTGTAATTTGATGGTGAATAGAGCAATTACTGGTTGGTTTGTTGCATGCTAAGTACAGGGTATATAATACTTGAAAGAGGCCTCTTTGATAGTTGACAAGTCTTTGCAAAGTAGTTCTAGTCTTCTTCTAGAGAACTCCAGCACAAACATGATTGACTTGAGGTTGCTATTTAATGTCAAAAAAATACCTTCATCTCAGTTAGTTCTACACTGATTTCCGTAATTAACGAAGATTTTTTTCATGAGCTAGGCATGTGTATCAAAGCTTGATCTTTTGGTGAAAGCCTCTATGTCCTCTGATGCAAGTTCTTGTTTTACCTCCAGGTTTTTCTTTTTCTGCTTGCTCTAAATGTGGATCACCATTTAGCTCTATGGTATATGCTGGCTTTTTTAGGTAGGCCTTGTAATTTTCTGTCTCTGATAACATATTGGATCAGTTGTTTACAGAACTAAAGAATTAAAAACAATACATCTCCATCAAATGAAGGTGTGAATTTTGTGTGTGTGTGCATGAAAAGGAAGAATTTGGAGAGCCTTAAGGGGGATGGAGTGTCTTTCTTATATTAACTTCCCTTCAAAATTGTTACAATGAGTCAAGTTGCTGGTCATTATGGATTTACCACCTAACTCAAAATTAAAATCATTCATATTCTATGGTTCCTGGAAAAATCATTGATATTACAAATTACTCCCTCCGTCCCGGTCATTTGTTTACCTTTGCTTTTGGCACAATTATTAAGAAAATGGTAGGGGACCATTTGTGGTGGTCCTTGGTGGATGACAAGTGGACAATAATCCCATTGGCACATCAAATTACTCATAGAAAACATTCTCAATATAGAAAGGTAAACAAATGAATGAGACACCTTAAAATGGAAATGGTAAACAAATGACCGGGACGGAGGGAGTATCATATTTTAAGAATTGGATAGTCTGTTTGCCTGACCCACTTCTGTTTTATGTGCTCACAGTGCTATATATTATAGCAGAACAACCGGCATTCCCAGAATTAGGTAATGCACATTTTTTATTTCTTATGATGATGTAAATATACTCTAGTATGTAATTTTAATCTTTGCTTTTTCTTGTTTGAATTGCTTTATCTAGGCACAGTGAATACTCTGACACCATTGCAGCTTGAAACCACTCTAATGGAAGGAAACACATCAAGATACTGGCTGGTTAGTGACCCTATGATACACATTTAATGTTTCATCATTAGCTCGACTGAATTTATCATGTTTAAAGTTGTAGGTTTATAATGATTGTTCTGTATCTGGTTTTCATTCCTTTTGGTTTTCGTGGATATCTAAGTTTGCTGTTAGATCATACATGTGCATGGGCGTTTCATCCTGTTTCCATAGGATTTCTGGTAGAAGATACAAATAGTTCAACGGTTTCTCATGAATAGCAAGGTAGCCGTATGGCACGGTAAAATAGGCATGTAAAACACATTGGCATGTAGTTTCTTCTGACCTCACTATTTTTCATGTATAGTAAGGTTAGTAGTTTTGCATCCCTTGTAATGTCCTTGTTATTGAATGTAATGAATGATTGTGTTTAAGATGGGGTTTTGGGGAGTATGAATGTATGTCGTCGTAAGTCGTAACAGAAATAGTTTACCACTTTGCCTTTTTTGAAAGAAAACTATTGATTGATGTATTGCAGGTTGAATTCCGTGCTTTATGTTCGTCAGGCTGTGTGCGTAACAGTCGAATATTTCCTGAACTCTCTGTGACGTATGGTCCTTACTGTTCTCATATACTCATTCTCTATTGCAATTAGCCATAGCTTATGACCTTTGTGTATTTGTTATATCTCTTACCGTGTACTGACGACCAACTTCTCTTGACACGGTTCTACTTGGTTTTCATATTAGATACTCAAATAAAAACTTGTCTTTTGGGATGGTTGATCTTGGTCTATTCCCGAATGTTGCTGAACAATATGGAATCTCTCTTACAGGTTTATATTTTTGCTTAATGCTTACTATTGATATATAATTATGAATGCCTCGGTTTCAAGATATTCTGGATCCTGAACTGTAGGAAATCTGGGGCTTCCGACATATATATTATTTGAGAATACAGTAGAGGTCATGCGCTTCCCGGGAGCTGATTTGGAAGGAAAAGTTTCTCATCATCTTGCAACCAAGGTACATTATTCATTGCAGGACTCCGATTTTGCAGCTAAGTAGTAAACAAAAAAAGGAAATTCAATGAGAATAACATCAAGTTTGGAGTATCTGAATCTCCCATTTTAAATCTTAAGTTTGAGTGTCACATTTAGTCATTTATTTTGATTCCAGACCAACATGTATCTGTGTCAGATTTTGTTTATATATAAAACCGCAATTGTAGTTAATTTATGCTCTTTGTTCTAATCATTTTTCCCTTGATCCCTACTCTTTGCCACTACTCATTCTCAACACCCACCAATCAGATTCCATCTACAACCCCACCACTGGCACCGGCACCCAACCCATACCACGGCCACCAGTACCCAACGCCACAAATCCATCCTGCCAATCCTTTCCCTTTCTGACCAATCTCTAAATCCACTCCTAAACTACCTCGGTTGACCCCTTTTAAACCCGTCATACCACCACCGTCAACATCAAACCTATGCCTGCCATCACTGTAACTCGCCCCCCTCCCCCCCACCCCACCCCACCCCACCCCACCCCACCCCACCCCACCCTAATGCCCTAAACATCCCGAATACTTATACAGTGAGGATCCCTCATAGTTTGAGACACTCATTAATTGTACCACATCATTCTTTAAAACCTTCCCCCTTCGATTTCTATCTTATAATACTCTACACCACCGTACCACCGTAAACCTAAGCCCACTCACACTAACCTCACCCACACTAACCCTGCCACTACCACATCATCCTTTAAATCCTTCCCCCTTCGTTTTCTATCTTATAATACTCAACACCAACGTACCACTGTAAACCTAAGCCCACTCACACTAACCTCACCCACACTAACCCTGCCACTACCACATCATCCTTTAAATCCTTCCCCCTTCGTTTTCTATCTTATAATACTCAACACCAACGTACCACTGTAAACCTAAGCCCACTCACACTAACCTCACCCACACTAACCCTGCCACTACCACATCATCCTTTAAATCCTTCCCCCTTCGTTTTCTATCTTATAATACTCAACACCAACGTACCACTGTAAACCTAAGCCCACTCACACTAACCTCACCCACACTAACCCTGCCACTAAGGCACTAATCGCCCGGCATCAACCACCACCACTGACATACACGACCCCCCCCCTACCCCCACAAAGTGGACACCTACCCTCTCCCGAACCCCCATAATAGTAAACTCTCCTCTAGCGTTCCTTAGTTGCCGGCAACCATGGTTCGCGGCCGGTGGCGTTGGTCATGCATCGCGGCGACCGTGGTGTACCATGTGAGGGAGGTGGAAATAGTTTTTTTTAATTGTTATTCAAAATTTCAAAGTGGCAACGTAGACATGCAGTGGCAAAAGGTCGTCTTTGAGAACGCTAGTGGTGGTCGTCAACAATAGCGTCGGTGGTGGTTGTCGGCGAGGGCGTCGGTTGAGTAGCCAGAGGGTGGCTGGGTGGTGGGTTAGTGGGATTTCGTGGAAATCTGGTTATTAGGGAGGGTGTTTGTTTGTTTTTTCGTTTGGTTTGCTGACATGGCAGTGGATTTATGGTATGAGGTAGCCTTTTTATAGAATTAGTAAAACTTCTCTCCCACCATCCGGGCACCCACTCAACCCCCTTCCTACCACTCCCTCTATCATCTCCATTCTCTTACTCTCACAAGTCACAACTACTCTGTCTTCTCTACCCTATAGTCTCTCCAATTATATTGCCGGATGCTAGAAGAGAGAGAATCGAAAAAGGATAGAGGTGAAGTTGGTTTAATTGCAAAGAAAAAGAATAATAGAAGAGAGAGAAAATAAAAAGGAAAAGAAACATTTTTGTGTGTAAAAATCTGTCCAAATTGGGTTATAATTGCTTAAACAGTAGATTTGGTAAGTTTTTAAATAGTAAAATGGAACTTTAACACCATCCTTCAAGGAAGCGATGTTGGAATAAATGGCTGAAACTTGAGCTTTTTTTGAAAACCTCAAACTTGAGATTATAAATGGAAGATGCTCCCAACGTGGTATTATTTCCATTATATTTCCTAAAAAATATAGCAATTGTCCCTTACTCTCTTTTCTGCTACAGATGTTCCCAGTCTCTTTTCTGCTACAATGTTTCATAATTCATACATTCATCTCAGGACCACCAGCCCCTTAATTTATTGCGTGTCTGTATCCCTCAAGTTTTCCACTGTTTTTCTTAAGCCACATTGAGTGTGTTGCCAGGCGGGTTATAATATTATCATTTACAGCAATGATGAGTAAAAGGAAAAGAAGTCCATTGTGCTGCTTAGGGTTCATCTTTATCATTTTATACTTGTTTAAAAATTTATCGCTGAAAGAATGATGAAGTCTTAGGATTTGTTTGGATAGAGAAAATGTAGGGAAAGGGAGGGGAGGGGGAAAGAAGGAAGGGAAAGGATCCGTGGGAAGGGAAGGTGAGGAGGAATGGAAGGAAGAGAAAGACGGAGGGAAGGAAAGGGGAGCGGGAATGGAGGGAGGGAGTTTTTCCTCCAAATCTTTCCTTTTTTTTACAGGAAATAATTTCCCTTGTAGGAGGGAAATGGAGCCATGGAGGGATATATTTTCCCTCCCTTCCAAATTCCTCGACCCTCATTTTGCTCACCGAACGAAGTAAATTACTTCCTTCGAAATCCCTTCCCTCCCTTTTCCTCTCCAGTCCCCTATCTAAACAAAGGGTTAATCATCTGGACATAACTTGTTGCAGAAATTCTTCTAATAAGAAGCTGGCAGCTAGGAGTGGAGCCAGGATTTGTATAAACCCAGGGCCAGATTTGAAGTATAAAAATTGACTAATTATTGAGGATAGGAAAACTAATGGAGACTAAAAAGTGCGGTATGAAAACAAGTTCTTGTAGCAAATTTTGATAATCCGTCATTAGATTCTATATACATCGGTAATAAAATGACAAGTAAACATGTTACACTCAACCTTCCTAACTTTATTTCCAGGCTCTGCTAAGTAAACATATTACTGAATACATGGTTTTGATAATTACCAAAAAATGACACTAGCAAACATTAATGTAGGGACTAGGGATAGCCAATCATCGTTAATGAATCATTAAGGACTCACCATTTCAAATTCTAAAACCTAAGTCTCCATCCTATTCATAGTTCTCGTCAAATTTACCAACTTTTCACACAAATTTTATGGCAATGACAATAAATTGACCAAGGGTCAGAGTCGTCAGACATTTCTTAGGTTATCTGCGTTCTATAGAAATATACAATAGCTAGATCTACAAATGTTTCGATTGCATTTCAAAGTTATTAAGATTGGTTCTGGAACGAAGGAAATAAAGTCGAGCAACAAAAAAGTTTCCTTTAAACATACCGCCAAGAAGGAGAGCCTTGGTGCACCGATTAAGGTGTTGCTTTGTGACTGAGAGGTCACGGGTTCAAGTCCTTGGAGCGGCCTCTTGCCAAAATGGCAAGGGAAGGCTTGCTCCTACCACACCCTTATGGCGGGACCTTCCCCGGACCCTTGACTTGCGGGGACGCCATCGTGCATTGGGCTGCCCTTTTTTTTAAAACATACTGCCAACTGCGACGAAGTCCGCAACATCGTATCGCAACCGCGAAGCCGACCGATACTGTATTTTCAAACCGTAGTCTCGCCCCCTTACATTGGTGAAGAAATTCATTATGTAATATTCCTTGTGCATATATATCACTGAAATTAGTGGGGTATGTTGGTTTCAAAGGTAAATTTATATTTTCAAGGCCAGCCACTGTCTGTACTATATAATGGAAAACATCATTGCTGTGCTGCTTACTTTCCGTCGATGTTGGGATAAGGGAGTCTGAGCATTACACACGGGTACTGTGGGATTCAACTTGAGTCTCCTAATCATGCCTTGTTTTCTTACTAATCTGAACTTTTGCTTATGGTCTTTGTTAATTTGTTGAATTTTGAATTTCTGCAGAAATATCTCTCTCAGCATTTTGCGCTTGACTTGCTTCTGCTTGAATTTGTAAACGGAAAATAATCGAAAGTTGAGTCGTACATTATTCACACAGAATTTTCCAGACGTGACATGGTGTGATTATTAACAAGACTACACAGACTTGTCACAGTTTCAACAAAGCAGGAGCTGTTCCAAAGGGATCTGCAAACTTGTGACGAGGACTAGTGTGATAATTTCTGTCGCCCAGATGCTGAAATCAAGTACTCCGTATATGATAACACTCTTGGTCATAGTAGTAAATTTTGGTTGAGAGGTGATCTTGAATCAGCCCTTGAGGCTTGATCTCAGTCATTTTACTATAAATGCGGCTACTATCAGCTCAATATATTGCTGTCAAAACCATGATAAGTCGGTCGTATTTTGGTTTGCGTCTGATTTATGAAAACCATGATATTGGTTTTGCCACTATAAAACCATTGGATATAACTTGTGCAAGTATGATGCTCTCAATTTTTTGTCATTGAAATTAAGGGACATCAGAATATTGACTTACAATAGATCTAGTCTAGATTATCAAGTAGCATGTCAAGATAGATTTTTAAAGGTGGATGATAATTATCCATAAAATATTGATATCTAATATTTTTAATATAATTGTAATATTGATATCTAATAGAATTGGGTTTTATAATGTCGTTAAATAAAATATATATTCATTTTTTACAATAGAGTCGGATTGTATGATCCTATCACGATCTTAGCCCTAGAAACTTTCAATTGAATATGATCGTAAGATTTTACAACCTTAAATAGAACCGTGGGTTCACGATCGGTCATGTAGTTCTTGATCATAAAATTGTAGGATCAAATAAAAAAATCTAATAACATTGATTCTAACGCGATTTTAATTAAATATTTTGAATCTTACCTCAAACATTTTTTTGTGAATCTTTTGCAATGTCAAGCTATAGACTGACCTAGATTTAGGACTCAAATAAAGAAAAGACAAGATATAACTCTGAGACTATTCCCAACATCTGAGCACAGGAGAAAAGACTAACAATTTAACAGTTTAGACTTGAAATCCATAGCCAAGCACATGACACATCTGAGCACATGCTTAAACTATTCTCACAAAACAGGCTTTGATCAAACACCCAAGCACAAGATGAATATCAAACCTGGTTAGAAACCACGGCAATGGACAAGTTTGTGGAAAAGTTGAGTTTCAACTTAGGGTTTTTCATTCAAAATATTCAGCCTCAATAGAGTTCAGAAACTGGCTTTATATATCCAGGTTCCTTGATATAGTCCATCCATCTAGTGATTACAGATAATTAAGGGCTTAAAGTGCCTTGAGAGTTAGTTGCAATTCTAGCAGCTACAACAACAAGAAAAAGTAGTTGAAAGTCTTCTAATAAGGACGAGATACAAGAGGCTACAAAACAGAAAACGGACTGATGCAATCTTCAGAAAAGCACGTCTTCTTTCCTGAATGGAAATAATTGAAAGAGACTGCTTAATGTTTGCCTGGCTTCTTGGGGGCTGCTCTTGGGCATGTTTTTGAGACTACTATGACTCTCACAGGTTCCTTAGCTTATTAGTGCTAGTTCAAGACTTGATCAAAAGAGGGGACTCAGCTTGGCATTTTGTTCTCATAACAATGATGGACCTTGACTGTCTGATTGTTCTTTTAAAACTGGCTCTTAGGGAAATTTTTATTCATTATTAGCTAATGATGTTTAGGGATAAAATGAAGCTAACCCATAGTACTATCATGTCCCAAGGCCTGGAACCATGACTTTGGACTTTTCCATAGACAATTCGTTGCTTGAACTGCGTGAACCAGACCTGTTTATGCTGAACTATTGCTGGTTTCTATTGGGCTCTTGGGGTTGGCTTGATTCTCATTGCCCTGGGTCACAACTCATGTTGCAACCTCATCTTGTTGAACAAGTATTTTCCACAAACCTGCAGGCTCCTCTTCTTCAATGTCTAAATAGTATGAACTCAAATCCCCCACATTGAATTTGTCATGTACACCATAGTCACCTGGTAAATCAACCTTGTAGGCATTTGGCCCAATGTTGTCAATTATCTCAAATGGACCATTACCCTAGGCATCAGTTTGTTCTTCCTCTTGGCTGAAAATCTCTTCTTACTCAGATGCACCCATACCAAGTCTCATGGCTGAAAGTTGACCTTATAGACTACCTAAAAGGGGCTATGACCTGTGGCAGATGATAGTGCCCCGTTGAATGGAAACTCAGCCTATGATAGTTTCAAATCCCAATCCTTAAGTGATTTGCTTACAATACACCTAAGAACCCTCCCCAATGTCTTGTTTTTGACCTCAATTCTTCACCATCTGTCTGTGGGTAGTGAGAGGTGCTGAATAGGAGTTTGGTGTAGAGTAACCTCCACAAGGTTTTCCAGATATAACTCATGAATTTGGTGTCCTTGTCCGACAAAATATTTTTAGGAACCCCATACAGCCTCACAACTCCTTAAGATATAGTTAAGCAACACTTGTAGAATCCTCAGTTTTGTTACAAGCTATGAAGTGAGCCATCTTACTGCACCTGTTAACCACAACCATAATAAAGTCCTTTTGTAACGACCCGAATATCACGATAAAGAAAATAACGTATAAACAGATAATAATCAGAGTTTAATAATAAAAATAGGGTTAAGGTGGCGGAAACACCCGACCAATCCGGGTCGCTACTAAATCCAAAACTAAACTCACATTATTAATATTTCAAATAAAACCTATAACTCTAAACATATTATTCATCTCGCCACAAGTCTCTCCAGCCCAAACATCCAGACAAGCAGCATCTAATTTCAACCTGAGAATGGGGGTTCGATAATCAGTCGGGAGTAACTAGATGCTTTCCCAGTCATGTTTACAACATGCTGGATTAATCAACAATAACTAACAACTAAAAATAATCATGAATGACATGTGATAAATTATTAAGCATATCATCATAGTAATTAATCATCATAAATCATCAATAACAGAATAGGAACAACCAATCATCGCGAGCGTATAACAATTGCCTTCACTTACCAATGCATAGTGTATAGAATGAAAGTTGTTAGAGCGTATAACAACTGCCTCTAACTGTCAGAGCGTATAACAACTGCCTCAATCAGTGTGAATCGTATAACAACTGCATCCACGATACTATGTATAGCGTATAAGACTGACTATATTTCTAAGACCTGGCCAGACTCTCGGTGTATTAACTGTACACCGAACGACACACGGGAACGAGAGCGTATAACAACTGCCTCTAGCCAATCCCGAACATAGACCTACGAAAAATCCCTAAAGCGTAGCGTTTTCTCATTCCGATCGGTATATAAATGATACCTATCGCCATTTATACAACTTGCCCAGAAATCAATGTACAATATAACTGACCGTACAAACATGTGAATAACATCACAACCTATAACATAGAACAATATAACCAACTGAACTATTATATCGAAAGAGTAACCAACGAGATATACAATCACAGTGTTATAGTATAACTAACTATAACACAACAAATGAACAAGCACAAAGGATCGAGGTTATAGTACCTTGAACCATAACATTACACTTTAGAAGTCATGTTACAGTGCGAACTACCATAACATTTAGCAGAGAGTCATGTAACATCCAATGTTATTGTACCTCTTAGGCTCTTACTATATCCTTCACTTAGCCCTAGTGAAGTTATAGTAACTTTCATCACAATCTTATTTAAGCATGTCAGGTTATAGTATCATCAACTATAACCTTCACTTAACTCCAATAAAGTTATAGTACTTCTAACTATAACCTTTACTCAACTCTGGTGAAGTTATAGTACTTCCAACTACAACCTTTGTTACACGTGCGAGGTTATAGTATCATCAACTACAACTCTCTTCCGTCACAGTTTAGTCCTCTATAACACCTTCATCGAGGGGTTAACTTCACGGCACTAACCGCCATGTCACCACAACGAGTTCTTTTATAGTACACCGCACCATAACGTCACTTACTAAATTATAGTTCAATTGACTATAACCAGGGTAGCTTACGTACGAAGTTATAGTCTATTAATTACACTATAAGCTTAACGTTGTAAACAGAACCCCTAATACTCCAACAATAACAAACCCTGGCCTCTCCCACAAGGAGGAGGTCGAAACCCTAGGCCACAACTATCCCATGGCCGCGCCACCACCAACGACGCTAGGGTTAGCGCTTTGAACCCTAGTTCTCGCACCGAACGACAATATGATATTTTAAAGGACAATTGCATACACAATTTAAATAAAAGCATTAAACATGTATAATAATTACTACTCATGCATAAAATCATATAAACAATCATCATTCATGTTAATTAATTCACTTTCTATAAACACAATTAAAAGAAAGCGCATAGTTACCTTTTTTAGCAAAATACTACGGTAAGTCTTCCTTTAAAATGAATCAATATTCCTCCGGGCCACCAGTGAAGCCTTCAAGATCATCATCATCAAGTTCCAACAATAATCACAACCCTAATTAATAATCTAACGCATTAAATTACGAAAAGATGAAAATAAAATATAAAACTTACAACGATTGAAGAATAGATTGGCTAGGATCGATCTAGAAACGAAGAAGAATAATAGATGATAATTATATGGAGAAGAAGAGGCACGAAAATCAAGGGGGAAAGGGAGGAGGTACACGACACAAAGGAGAAGAAGAGAGGAGAGGAAATTAGATTTAGATTTAGGGTTTTCAAAAGAGAGAAAAGAAAGGAGATTAGGTTTAGCTTGGTATTTGGAGAGAAACTAATGGGCAGGAGTTTAGTTAAGAAATAAGGCCAATAAGAAAGAAAAAGGAGGATTTGATCCAACAATGAGGTTATACCAACAAGAAGTATAACCAAGGAATAACAAAACAAGGATTTCCACAATAAAAAAAGATAATTCAAATAAAATAAATAGCGAAAATTCTGAGGTGCTACACCTTTCCTCTTTGTGTTCTAGTTAGATCTATTATAAAATTCATGATCACATTCTCCCATGGTTTGTATGTTACATGTAGTGGTTTATAGGGTCCTGAGTGAAGGAACTCTTTGCCTGCTATCATGTTGCACATCTCCTTAGGAAAATCTGAACATCTCTCATCATTTTAGGCCAGTAAAAATGGTCTTGCAGTATGTCTAGTATCTTATGAACCCCAAAGTGTCCTCCTAGGCCACTTGAATTAATCTCTTTGATAAGCAAATTTCTGCAGGAGTCTCAAAGCACGCACAACTTGTTGTCATTCAATAGAACTTCCTGGTGTAGAGTGTACTTAGTTGTAGGAGTCTTGTTGCCTTTGGTTAGGGCCAACCATTCATCATAGTAATATGAATCATATTTGTACAACTCCTTGAATTCAAAGCCCTAGACTATTTGTTCCATGAAAGTCAGCAAGCAATGCCTCCTTGACAGGGCATCAACAACCATATTCTGTTTGTTTTCCTTGTATTTGCTTGAAAATATGAAGGATTGTAAGAACTCAACCCATTTAGCATGTATATGGTTCAATTTGTGCTGGCCACTGATATATTCAAGGCTTCATGATCTGAGTGTAGCACAAAAAATTTTGGTTCCAAGTAGTGACTCCAATGTATAAGAGTCATGGCAAGAACATAGAAATCCTTGTCATAGGTGGAGTAATTCAAGATTGCTCCACTTACCTTTTCACTGAATTAAGCCACATGATGGATCTGAATGAGAACAACTCATATGCCCACTCCCAAAGACATCACATTCCACCTCAACCAAACAATTGTAGTCATGTAGTTTCAGGATTGGGGCCTGTAGATACCTCGAATCTACACCTTCCGCCAACCACCCAGTGATTATTGGGCCACATGTTTGGTATGCAAAAAGATTTATGATAGTTCATAAGTTTGTCTTCAAGTGATATCTCAAACACTTGTGTCTCCCCCTTGGTCGTCATCTACGTGCCGATACGGTCGTTTTGACAGTCATTAGAGTTTATTTGGAGTCCGGGTCAAAAACCGCTTCACTTTCTATAAACCGTCTTTTAAAACCGTGTCTGAACGCTTGGGAATATTACGGATATTTTAATATTTCAAAACTTATCTTTCTTGGTAAAATATATTCGTATTTTATTTAGAGAAGAATTCAAAATCTACCGCAATTTCATAAAGAAACGCGAAAATCTTTCTTTCAAAGTAGGAAACTGCTTGGGAAATGACGCAGCGGGTGCTGCGCCTCTTCCCCAGGCTTGTTTTGCTTGTTTCTGGAATATTTTCTAGATTTCTTTCCGTGTTCGAGTTATTCCAAAACTCTTCGGATTTCTCCCTAAAAAAGGAGAGGTTCGTGCTCACTTTCAAGGCACGCGAGTGTTCTGCCCCTTCTCTCTCTCTCTTTGCATTCTAGACCTTGCTCTAAGCATTTTGACATCTACGTGCTTGAACAATCAACCACGTAAGCTCAGATCCTTCTGGGTTTCCGTCACGTTCTTGCATAGACCTACCAGTTTGACCAACTACACCTTAATCAAGTTAATCAATTTAACTAATCGGTTTTCGATCCTCTTACGAGGGCACTTTCTTTACATTCGAGTCGAGATATCGCTAGCACACAACTTAGTTAATCTCATTTCGTCAACATCTAAGTCTGAGGGTGTATAATCCCGTATTTTGTATTTTATTTCATCTTATGTAAGATTCATGTCGAAACCCCTTTTCAAACCTTTTTTTATTGTTTTATTCAAACCCCCTTTTTTTATATGGTTCGTCTTAGATCCCTAATAATCAATATTAGCGGGTTTTGACATCTTTATATCAAATCGTGTCTTTAGGGGTTAGATCTGTCAATATCTAGTCTCTGGATTCGTTTTGATATATTTAGAGTAACTAATTTATTAAATCATTTCAATTCGACTTGTAGATCATTAATAAACCGTAAATACACAAACGAATACTAACTGATCGCGATTATGGCTTCACAGTCAGAACCCACCTCTAGAAAAGACGCAGGGGTTGATGCGCCTCTTCCAGAGGACGCATCACCTGCCGCGCCTGTTCTGGGTTGGATTCTGTCTCTGATCTTCCTTTGTCGTCTTGACGTAGCCTTAGTTACTAATTAATCGACTATTAATTCTAGTATCGCTGCTCATCCGTCTTTTAATCTAATTCTTTTCCTCTTTCTTTTAAATCTTTCTTTTGGGTATATTTTCGACATAGATCCCGAGATTGTTGTGATCTTTTGTAATTTATTGTAATTCTATTTAATCATTGTATTGTATGATTTAATTTTCTTCCCATATGCAATCAACCTAAAATCCTATTTCGACCTAGCTAATTGAATGCTAAACTACATGTTCGCCGACATAGTCTAAATTCACATGTTAGGGTTAAAACGTGGATGTTGCATTGCATGCATATAACCGCCTACATATCGAGTACTGAAGAGTTTCCCAAATCATTAGTAGAGGCCGCTATCAAGGCGGGCGGGATTAGGTGTTCGATTAAAGAAATTCCTAATACGTACCCTAACCCCTTACTCCAGATCTCTGCGTGTTCATTGGCATCCACGAGAGTCATTCTAGACATAGAATGCTAAGGGTAACGAGTTCTTGGTGTTCATGTCATTACTTTGTGTCTTGAAATGGCATAAAGTATTTGAACGGTTCCAACTTCCCACAAAAGTTGGTGGCGACTCCACAAATGCGTATTTCTACGTTTGTCCCTCGTTTCTCTGTCCATGGCTCCACGCGCGCCACGACCTTGGAAAGGATCGCGAACCCGTGTATCACAGTTTGGCGACTCTGTTGGGGATTATACACTTACGTGTACCCAGGGTGAAACTTGAACAAGGTTAGGGAATAATATGTATGAGACAGTTGTCGGTTTTCATTAATCGACCTTCCTAGGTCGTTTTACTCGTCCTTCCTAGGCATAACCCAACCCTTTCGACCAATCGTCCTGTCTGAACGGTCTAAATTCTTATCTGGGCCTAAGGATGGATAGTGATTGACGGCAACCATACCACGGTGTGTACTCATGTTAGCACCAAGGGTTTTACTACTCGGGCGAATGGACTAGGAACCAGCCTTACTCATGTTTGGCACGGACCTCTTCACAGACCTTGGGTTTTATTGCTTGGTATGGCAACCCACCTTTTAAGCCAAAACCATTTTAAATGCACTCATCATACCGTTATAGTGCATGTTTAAATATCTATAACACGTACATGATCACCATTTTATAAACATAACCATGACGGAATTCTTCAAAATAAAACCCTTTTCAAACTGTAAAGCATTTTCAAAAGTGGCCTAGAGTAGCGCAAAATGAGTCGAAACTCTGTCCAAATGTCTAGTCAAAATCATTTCTCCACTTCGAGTCAACACTCCTACAACCACACTACGGTTGTCTAGGACAAGCATTTTAAAATTAGTCATTTTCAATGCTCACTGAGCACAATGGCACACTCTCACTTCACAAGTCGAGTCGTCCCTCATTTCCAAACTAGTCATTTTCAAAACTCACTTAAACACAGTGGCACACTCCCACCTCACAGTGTACATGGTGACTTTCCACCTTTTGTGGGACAACCAGAAGTCAATCCGGCCGGTTCCTACCAAAGTTGAAAAGCGACTCCAATACTTGGAGGAGCAACTAATGTATCTCAAAGGAGATAACATTTATAGGGAGAATAATTGCAAGTATGAAGCGGTGAACGCAAAATTGCCAACCAACTACAACATGACTGACATCCAAAAGTTCAAGGGGCATGAGAACCCTTTGGATCACATTCAAGTCAATAAGCGCACTCTAGAGGTTCTTACCCAAAATGAGAAAGAAGGAGTCACCGACTTCCTAAATAAGCGAAGGAAAACTAGCACACATTTTGTTGAACGTCCAGATAAAGCTACTCTTGTAGAGAAATTCGTGGACATCCTGAGACCCGTTTATGCAAACCAACTGAGATACCAAAATGTAAGGTCTTCCAAAAACTTGACTGTGCTGGGAACAAGAAGTGAAGACGATATCCGAAAGGGACTCTTGTCCAAAACGGTAGGTTGTGGGTATCAAGGCTCAAAGAGTCATTCTTATGGCTCAGCTAACAAGGGCAGTGAAGTCAACCTTGTTGAAATGCCTAGGAAGAATAGCCAATCAAGGAAATTCACCAACATCGGTGATACATACTCCAGTGCTTTGAAAAGGCTAACGCAACAAGTCAAACTACAACTTATAGGACCTACACCTGACCCGGAAAAGAAAGGTAGGTTCTGGGATGGAGACGCTTACTGCGAATATCATAGAGGCAAAGGACACAATACAGAGAAATGCTACAAGTTGAAGCACGTCCTTTAAGATATGATTGAGGATGGTCGTCTACTCATCCCTCCTGGAAGCAAGCCTAACAATCCTCTTGAAATTCTAACGATTACAGATGAATAATACACCTTGGATTGTTCACACCTCATCTCCCCAGTCGGAGCAAAAATCCATGTGTTGGAAAGTGAAAAAGAGATGTTTAAGGGAGAACCAGAAGACAAAAAATTCAAATCAGAATCGGAGTCGGAGCATGGGTTTGAGTCTAGCGGAGTCCCTAGAGGGTCTTCTCCTACTGTCACCCCATCCCTTTGTTTCTCCTAGCTTAGTGACAAATAGTAACAGTAGCTTGGGGGTTTGTCCCAGCAGCCGTTTGTCTTCACTATTTTAACGTTTATCAATAAATAGGATCATCCTAGTTCTCTTTGAGTTACGAATGAGCACATGTACTTTTTGTTAGTCACTTATTCTACTTTTTACCCTTAACTAGTGAAATAGACTTGAAATACGTTGGGTCGTATCCTTTAGTGTAGATCACTCGACCTCTTAGAATAAGCCAGAACGAGGGCTTGCATTTACTACCTTGTTCATATCCTGTGGTGTGAAAATTCCTTGAGCGCCGTGTCTTTAGGTGGCCTTTAGGTTTAGAGACCCCGTCTTTCTACCCGATTTGTCAGATCATATATGACTACCAGAAATTGCATCCTATGCCAAACAATTTGATACCCCCATGGGAGGATCAAAACAATTTTTAGTGCAATCGTGCCTTTACTCCCACAAATTCAAACCAAACTAAAAAAACTCCTAACAATCCCAAAGCAAAAGTCTTCTCAAAGATTCAAAAATTCACGAGACAAGACAAAAAAGTCGAATAAATCCAAATCCAAATCCAAAAAAAAAGAGAGAAGAAAAATTCCAATCAAACAAGTTCAAATGAAAAAAATAAATCCAGTCAATCCAACAAAGTGTCGAAAACCGAAAAAAGGTCTCTCCAGTTAAAAAAAAATCACAAGCAAAACGAAATCTCTCAAGTAGTCATCTTTTCACAAATTTCAGACGAATCGACTCACAGTTACTTTGTCTCCAGGCCTTTTGGGACGATCCTTTCATTCTTTTAGGTGGGTGAGAGAGATGACACAGATCTCCCGTGTCTTCTAACACTATAGAGCCTCCCACTCCTTTCCGTTTCCTATCACCCTCGTTTAGCATCTAAGAACTCGACAGATGTACACTAAGCATATACGGTCACAAAAGTTTTTGTTTCTATAGTATTAGTTTCGCGTAATTTGCCGAACTTGTTACTGTAAAAAGGGCAGAACTCATCCAAATTCTCAAAAACAAACAAAGTAACGCGCCTCGCGTAGCCCACGTGCCGCTCATGCAACACGAAATAAAACCGACCCTTGGCTAGTTAAAATTTACGTCACTATGCTCTTACATTTTGACATTTGGATATCCCCATATCCTCGAAATCCTCAACTTCTCACCATGGCACGCATGAGCGTGTGCCAAGACAGATTAGAGAATGATATCAACCTTGGATTTCCTAATCCTCTTCGGGTTCAAGACACAAATCGATATCGCGGCAAAATGAGCACACTTATTCAGGGGAATCATTTCACTCCTCTTTCCATTCTTTCAAACTCTTATACATATTCAACAAATATACATTTCTTCTTTTATAAAACCGCTTTTTTCAATACAGTCTTTATTTCTTTTTGCGTCAGTTTAGGCCACCAACATGCAAACATGTAATTTGTGTGATTTCTATGTGATGTGATTTTCGGCAGCATGACGGCAAAACCGTCGTCTACCAAACCTGTTTTGTTTTCAGACTAACCTGCAAGGACATAAAACATTCAGCATCAGAAACACTCAGGCCATCAAATACAACCAAAAGAGGCATGTACATCAAGCAGGGGGCTCTCGCCCAAGACAGATTCAAAATCCAAATCTGGGGGCTCTCGCCCAAAACAAAAACTCAGAAACTGAGGCCTCAAGCAAATCCAAAAAAAAGCCAAAGCCAAAGACAAAGCAAAAGCCAAATTCACAATCCAAAACAAAGTCCAAAATTCAAAACTAAGGGCCCTCGCCTAAGACAAAAATCTAAAATGTGCAAAAACAAGCCAAAATGTACAAACCAACAGCAAAACAACAAAGGACAATTAATCCTCATAACCAAGCCCAGCTAGAACCTCGAGAGCAACAATCTCAATGTCTCTGTCCTCTAGCTCCCTCAACAAACAAGTTATCTCCTGCCGGGACTATGCCAGCTCGCGCTCCCAGGATCTCTGCACAGAAATGCCACATTTCAAATCATTTCTCTTCAAAATACAACAAAATGAAAAAGAAACAAGAGGTTCATATCCGTCGATCCCGACCACCTACGAGTGTCTCAATGGCCATAACCTGCAGCCGGTTGGCCACCCTCTATAACGCTACATGCCAAGACGGTGCCACTTGCATTCAAATCAAGTGCATTCCTATGCAATAGCCAAAATTCGAAATTGTACTTTAGCACCTCGAGGTAAGCTGGGGGCTCAACGCCTGCCACCTCGACCTCCTAAAGACATCGTAAGAAGAATGCTGGCTCTTCTGTCCCTCATCGATGGTCATTTCAAACAATTCCCATCGATTTCAAGCAGCGTCAAGCAATCCCCAGCGATTTCAAGCAGCGTCAAGCAATCCCCAGCGATTTCAACTGGTTTCAAGCGATCCCCAATGGAGTTACAACTCCTGCTATGCCCTATCCCCAACAGAGCTCTACTTAGGAGTTTGGTTATTACAAGTTTGTTGCTTGTGAATCCAAATCCTTTTCAATATATCTTTCCCCACCAAGAGTCCGCCTGAAGACAGACACATACAGATTCTCACGTATGCCCTTTTCCCAACGAGAGTTTGCCTGAAGACAGACGCAGGAAGATTCTCACAACATACCCATTCAACGGCGGGGAGATTCTCACATACGCCTTTTCAACGGCTAGCAAGCCTCACTACGCGCCTTTTTTCAGTAGCTGGCGAGCTTCATCACGCTCCCTTTCCCCAACGAGAGTATGCCTGAAGATAGACATAGGAAGATCTTCACATCATACACCCTTTCAACGGCTGGCGAGCTTCATCACGTACCCTTTCAACAGCTGACGAGCTTCATCACATGCCCTTTCAACGACTGGCGAGCCTCACTACGCGCCCTTTCAATGACTAGCGAGCTACATTATGCACCCTTATTCAGCGGCTGACGAGCCTTATTACGTATGCCTTTCAGATGACTGGCGAGCCTCACATAGCAACCTTAGTCCAAGTAAGAAGATGCTCAGGTATGACTCCTTCTTATGGCTGGCGAGCTTTCGTACGTAGTCTAACGGACTTTAAACGACCCTTCCCGATGGTCGACATACCTTAAAATGTTCCCCACGACAGGTCCTTGGTTCAGACCCCTTGAACTGCCTCGCTTCGCCATAGTCGTCAGGTTGTAATCTTCGATTGACTAGATGGCTATACTATGACTTTTGCCTTGTCCAAGCCTCAGTCAAAGTGGGGGCATTGTAGATACCTCGAATCTACACCTTCCGCCATCCACCCAGTGATGATTGCGCCGCATGTTTGGTATGCAAAACGATTTATGACCGATCATAAGTTTTTCGTCAAGTTATAGGTTAAACACTTGTGTCTCCCCTTTGGTCGTCATCTACGTGCCGATATAGTCATTTTGACAGTCATTAGAGTTTATTTGGAGTCCGGGTCAAAAATAGCTTCATTTTCTATAAACCGTCTTTTAAAATCGTGTCTGAACGCTCGGGAATATTCCGGATATTTTTATATTTCAAAACTTATCTCTCTTGGTAAAATATATTCGTATTTTATTTAAAGAATAATTCGAAATCTACCCCAATTCCATAAAGAAACGCGGAAATCTTTCTTTTAAAGTAGGAAACTGCTTGGTAAATGACGCAGCGGGTGCTGCGCCTCTTCCAAGAGTCGTAGTGCCTGCTGCGCCTCTTCCCCAGGCTTGTTTTGCCTGTTACTGGAATATTTTCTAGATTTCTTTCCGTGTTCGAGTTATTCCAAAACTCTTCGGATTTCTCCCTATAAAAGAAGAGGTTCGTGCTCACTTTCAAGGCACGCGAGTGTTATGCCCCTTCTTTCTCTCTCTTTTCATTCTAGACCTTGGTCTAAGCATTTTGACAACTACGTGTTAGATCAATCGACCACGTAAGCTCAGATCCTTTTGGGTATCTGCCACGTTCTTGCATAGACCTACCAATTTGACCAACTACACCTTAATCAACTTAATCAATTTAACTAATCGGTTTTCGATCCTCTTACGAGGGCACTTTCTTTACATTCGAGTCGAGCTATCGCTAAAGCGTAACTTAGTTAATCTCGTTTCGTCAACATGTAAGTCTGAGGGTGTATAATCCCGTCTTTTGTATTAGTCTTTTGTATTTTATTTCATCTTATGTAAGATTCATGTCGGATTTATGTCGAAACCCCTTTTCAAATCTTTTTTATAGTTTCATTTAAACCCCATTTTTTTATATGGTTCGTCTTAGATCCCTAATAATCAATATTAGCGGGTTTTGACATCTTTAGATCAAATCGTGTCTTTAGGGGTTAGATTTGTCAATATCTAGTCTTTGGATTCGTTTTTGATATATTTAGAAAAATTAATTTATTAAATCATTTCAATTCGACTTGTAGATCATTAATAAACCGTAAATACACAAATGAATACTAACCGATCGCGAGACGCAGGGGTTGATGCGCCTCTTCTAGAGGACGCATCACCTGCTGCGCCTGTTCTGGGTTGGATTCTTTCTCTGATATTCCTTTGTCGTCTCGACGTAGCCTTAGTTACTAATTAATCGACTATTAATTCTAGTATCGCTGCTAGTCCGTCTTTTAATCTAATTATCTTCCTCTTTCTTCAAATATTTCTTTTGGGTATATTTTCGACATAGATCCGAGATCGTTCTTATCTTTTGTAATTTATTGTAATTCTATTTAATCATTGTATTGCATGATTTAATTGTCTTCCCACATGCACTCAAACTTAAATTCTATTTCGACCTAATTGAATGCTAAGCTACATGTTCACCGATATAGTCTAAATTCACAGTTAGGGTTAAAACGTGGATGTTTCATTGCATGTATTAACTGACTACATATCCAGTACAGAAGCGTTTCCCTAATCATTAGTAGAGTCCACTATCGAGGCGGGCGGTATTTGGTGTTTGATTAAAGAACTTCCTAATACGTACCCTTACCCCTGACTCCAGATCTCTGTGAACATCCGTGTTCATTGGCATCCACGAGAGTCATTCTAGACATATAATGCTAAGGGTAACGAGTTCTTGGTGTTCATGTCATTACTTTGTGTCTTGACATGGCATAAAGTATTCGAACGGTTCCAGCTTCCCAAAAAAGTTGGTGGCGACTCCACAAATGTGTATTTCTAAGCTTGTCCCTCGTTTCTCTGTCCATGGCTCCACGCGCGCCACGGTTTCGGAAAGGATTGCGAACCCGTGTATCACAGGGCCTCACATAACTACTTCTTGATCACCCCAAATTAGTGCTGAGCCGATTCAGTCCATCTGATTTCCCGTTTCTTCATGCACTTACTGATGGGTGCTACAATTGAACTGAAGTTATTGATGAATCTCATGTAAAAGGATGCAAGGCCATGAAATCCCCTCACATCTGTGATATTCTTAGGGATTGGCCAAGATTTAATAGCCTCAATTTTGTCATAAACAACAAAAATTCCTCTTCATAAAACAATGTACCCTAAGAATTTTACTTCTTCAGTCATGAAGGTACACTTCTCTTACTTGACAAACAACTTATGATCCCTTAGAGTTCTGAAAATAGTTTCATGGTGACTTAGGTGTTCATCTTCCCCCTTACTGTAAACCAAAATGTCATCAAAGTACACAACCACAAAATGTCCCAAATAGGGTCTCAAGACCTTTGTCATTAACCTCATAAAGATATTGGGTGCATTCTATAACCCAAAGGCATGACCAACAATTCATACATACCATGTTTTATTTTAAAGGTTGTTTCTACTCATCACCTTTCCTAATTCTAAGATAATGGTACTCTTGCCTAAGGTCTATCTCAGAAAATAGTCTGGCCCCACAGAGTTCATCCAGCATTCTAATATGGGAATTGGGAACATGTATTTGATTGTTATGTTAGTAATGGCTCTACTATCAATGCACATTCTCCAAGTGCCATCCTTCTTGGGCACCAACAGTACTTGTACTATACAAAGGCTCAAAGATTCCCTCACAAATACCTTGGTTATCAGCTCATCAATCTATTTTTGCAACTCCTTAGTAGCATTTAGATCACTCCTATAGGTTAGCCTATTTGTCAGTACCGACCCATGAAATAGATCAATATAGTGCTCTAACCTTTTCAGAGGTGGCAATGCACTTGGTATATCCCTTGGAAACACATCCTGATACTTCTTTATCAATATCTCAACCTAGGCATTTATGTATTTTCATCCCCTACTTCTTTTGACAAGAGGATTGGTTGTTTTTGTTTCATTTCTTTAACCATGGCTGCCTCCGATAGGAATAATACCTCATTGATATCTCCTAATACGGGCTCCCATAGTTCTTTTGATTGGGTGGTAGATCGAGAAGTTAGAGTAATTTTCCTGCTACCATGCCTAAAAGTATAAGTGTTGCTCTTTCCGTGGTGCACAAAGTTCTGATCAAACTCCCATGGCCTACCCAACGGCAGATGACAGGCATCCATAGGTACCGTATCACACAAAACCTCATCCTTATACACATTTCCAATTGAGAAAGGCACCATATACTATTTATTAACCTTGACCTCAGCTTCCTTGTTCAACCATCTCAGTTTGTAGGGGTTTGGGTTGTCCTGAGTGCTCGAGTTTAATTTAGTAAACATGGTAACATAAGCTACATTGGTATAACTTCCTCAATCAATAATCAGATATGATACTCCCCCTTGAATGATGCATCTGTTGGAGCCAGTGTCCTCCACAGTTAGTGCAATAACATAAATAAATCTCTATAGGTTCACAGGGTATACTTTGTATTGTAATCAGTTGATTAACGTTTATCGATAACGGTTGGCTTGCTAGATAAGTTTGACGTTATTGTCATACAGATGGCGGTGATCAACTGGTCCCTAAAAGTCACATCTAAAGGATGTGATTGAGAGATGTGATTATTTGAGAAAATAATCATATTGATGCCTTATTAAATGACTAAAAGGTTAGTCGGTGTTTTTGACTAAAAGGTTAGTCAATGTGATGATGATATAATTATTTAATAACGATTAAATAATGTTAGCTAAGACGAATTAACTGTAATTCGTAATTAAATATAAAATGTTATATTTAGTTGTTGTATATAATGTGAGCTTAAACGAATTAAAATGTTAATTCGTAATTAAACATAAACCGTTATATTTAATTAGCAGGATTATAAATATACCGATATTTATAATTGAAGTATATATTATACGATTGTCATAATAATTGTTATGTTAATATATCCACTGCAAAATGTTGTAATGGACCTTATTAATGTATGACAACATATTAGACAAATATAATATGTATAACATTATATTAAATGGAAGCTAATATAAACGAAAAAGAGTCCAAATACACTGAGAAATTTCGGTTAAAATGGTAACATAATAAGAGAAAAATAATCCCTTATTTTCTCCAATTGGTGCCGTGTGAGAGGGAGTATATGGAAGGAGTTTTACTCATTCTAACTCTCTAATTGATTCATCAGAAGTTCACATCACAAAAAAAAAGATACAGACTCTTTTTCTCTTTAATTTTCTAGCAAATACAAGGGCATTTCTCGATCAATCTTGGGTAAGACGATTAGGAGGATATCTGCTTTGATATCTGTTCTTAGGCCGAATTTACGAGGACTAAAGGTTATTCCTAATCCCTTTGTTTATTATGCAATTTCGTTTATGACCCGTTTATCATATAAATCATAATTTCATTATAATTCTGTAAGATTAAAGGAATGTATACGGATATATTCCCACAAGTGGTATCAGAGCTTTAGGGCTATGAAATTATTTTATGTGATTTTCATAAATATTAAATTGTATGATTATTGAAAGAAAAAAAATTCGAAATTTTTTAAAAAATCATACTCACGGTTTTTTTATTTTTATTTTTGCCGTGATGAATTTTTTTTGGGTTCCATTAAAGATTCATTCATATTATTGTTTTAATATGTTAAAGATGATAATATATGAATTTGTTGATATTTTAATTTAATAAGGATTAAATTAGAATGTAAATGGAATTGTATTGGATGTTAATGAACATCAATTTTTGTGCTATATATTTTCGGTATAAATTGTTTTAGATGTTCATATTAAAAGGTTAATTTGAATCATCTATTTGTATCAATGTTTAATAACGATTAGGCATTGTTTTGTTTGCACCGATCTAGTTAATATAAGCATAATCGTCTTAAAACCGTTCCTTTTTTTTGGTGCTGCTACTGTACATAATAAAAAAAAAAAAAAATTTCTTCTGTTTTTTTATTGCTGTTAGCAGCAGGTTTTTTTTATTTTTAATGTTTTTTTCCGATTTTTGCTTAAACCGTGAGAAAATTGTGGGCAATTAAGGAATTGTTACATAATTTTGATCGTATAAAATGGTGGTTTGGATAATTAATCAACATAATTAATGAATTATGTTTTGTATAATTAATTTATTTAGTTGATGCAATTTTATTTATGTTGAATGAATGAATGGTTTTATTTACGTTTTTTTGCAATTGGTTGAAAAATGTAATACCTAGTGTGGCCTTAGTTAATCATGTTTTCGTAATGATGGAAACATGGTTTGGATGTATTTATGAGATCTCGAATCTCCTTTTATTTCTTTTAATTATGTTTTTGGAATTAGAATGTAAATAGGTTTATTTTGTAATTTTGAAAATGTAATTTAAGAAGACTAAAGATGGAGATCGGATGCTCACTCCCGCTACATGGACCAAGATGAGACAAAGTCAAGCTTCTCGGGTCCATTAGGATGGATTCCAAACTTGTATTTACTGTTCATTTTGGTAGATAGGCCACACTAGGACCGTTGTAATAGTTTACGTATTTTTCATTCTTTTGCTTTTCATTCACATGTTAAATTATTGCATCATATTCCGCCTAAACCAAACCACCTAAATTGCATGAAAAATGATTCATATAGTTTGAATTTTCATCATAGACATACAGATGTCACTCGTTCATAGGGCCATCACCTTAGTCTAAATCATTCACGAAATGCTAGAAATTTGTTCACTTAAAATGAATTAAATTTAAGATGATGGGATCTTCCTCTTAAATGAAAATTGAGATTAGTCTTTATAGGGATAACTACTATGAACGCCTTCTTCGTCGGAAGTCATAATATGACCCCTTCTACATTGGGTAAGTAGTGAGTGTTGACCTATTTTACCTCAACATTGGAGTCCGAGTAATATCTCGGGATTATAATGGACTAAAGATAGAATTTACAGAAATTTATCGACTGAGAATTCTAAAAGTAGAATTAGCCAAGAGGTTGGCTTATCAATTTACAGAAATTGAGGCTTGGGATCATTTATATAATTCTTGAGGGAGGTCAATTGTATAAATGCATGAGTCATCGCATTAAACAGTTTTTGCATTAAGACTTAATTTTAAAACGATGAATTCTTATTATATTTTTTCTTCTTTTCACAGTTTCTTGAATCCGTTATATACAGATATAACTGCTAAAATAACAAATGGCTGGAAGTACAGACGACCCAATGCCAAGTGCTACACTCACTCGCGAGTCCTGGCTAAAGATCTTTATGGACAACATGAATCAGTCCACGCGACTGAAGAATGATGGGTCCAACTTTGCGGACTGGGAGGCGGCATTACGGAATGCTGCCATTGCTGACGGTAAGCTCATGTACTGGACTGAGCCACTACCGACTAACCCAGGCCCCAATGCAGGAGCCAATGAATCACTTGCTTTTAGTGATTTCGTAATGGAGGCGGGTGCGATAAAGAACGTACTCATCTTTTCAATGGAATCCAATTTGCAGAGGCGATTCATAGCCCAGGGTGCAAACAAGATTTTCACCACTCTCTCTAACGAGTTCTCGAAAGCTCCGAGGATCGTTAGCTATGAGTATACCTGTCGCTTCTTTGAGGCGAAACACCAGAAGGGCCAAGCGGTTAGCCCACACATTCTTGCTATGATCGAGAATGTCGAGAAGCTGGAGGCTCTTGGTTGCAAAATCGATGAGAAGATCATTATTGATCGAGTGCTTCATTCACTTCATGATGGTTTTGCCCTTTTCAGGGCAAATTAATATATGAATGATATGAAGAAAAGTCTTCATCAGCTCCACTCACTTCTCGTACAGACCGAGAGTGATCTGAAATTGAGTGGGAGCTTGAAGCAGAATGTTCTCATGATTGGCAACAAGGGTAGAGGTAAGGGCAAGGCTCAGGCTGACCTAGCTGTATGGAAGCCGAAGTTCAAAAAGCCAGGAAAGGTCAAGAGTGGGCCTGGTGAGACTAGCAGTAGCTCATAAGGCAAGACAAAGAGCAAAGAATACATGGAGTGCCACCATTGCCACAGGACTGGGCATTGGAGGCGGAACTGTCCCGTGTATGCTGAAGACGTAAAATCAGGCCGCGTCACTCCTGTTGGTACGTCATCTTTTATTCATATGATAAAGATTAACCATGCAAGTTTCGGAACTTGGGTACTAGATACTGGTTGTGGTTCTCATCTGTGTAATCATTTGCAGGGCCTAAGAAGTATCACAACTCTCGCAAAGGGTGATGTGGACCTGCGAGTGGGGATTGGAGCTAGAGTTGCTGCCGTTTCAGTGGGAACATATGTAATCCAACTCCCTAGTGGCTTTGAGTTATTGCTGAATAATTGTTACTATGTACCCAGTTTGTCGAAAAACATTATTTCGGTTTCCGTACTTGATAAGGACGTTTTTTCGTTTGTAATAAAGGATAATAGCTGTATTTTCTCTTTAAACGATATGATTTATGGTCTTTTTAAACGATATGATTTATGGTAAAGCAGTTTCCATGAATGGGATTTATGTTTTAGATCAAACCACAGATATAATGCATGTGAGTAATAAGAAAGCAAAGGTTGGTGACAAAGATCAAACCTATCTATGGCATTGCCGTATGGGACGCATAAATGAAAAACGCGTGAAAAAGTTCATTGATAATGGGACTATCTCCCCATTTGACTATGAATCTTTTGGCACGTGTGAATCATGTCTCATAGGCAAAATGACTCGAATTTCCTTCAAAGGTGTTGGAATGCGCGCTGCTGACCTATTAGGACTCATACATATTGATGTGTGTGGACCTATGTCAATCAACGCTAGAGATGGCTATAGATATTTTATCACTTTAACGGACGATTTGAGTAGATATGGATATGTCTACTTAATGAAGCATAAAAGTGAGTCCTTTGACAAGTTCAAGGAATTCCAGAATAAGGTTGAAAACCAGATGGATAGAAAGATTAAAGCACTACGTTCAGATCGTGGTGGCGAATATCTTTCGAATGAGTTTGATCAACACCTTACAGACTGTGGTGTAGTACTACAGTTAACTCCACCTGGAACACCGCAATTGAATGGTGTGTCCGAACGGAGAAATCGAACATTGCTTGATATGGTTCGATCCATGATGAGTCACACGGTTGTGCCGGACTCATTATGGGGATATGCTCTTTTGTCAGCTGCTCTAATACTTAACCGAAGTCCGTCTAAAGCTGTAGACAAACTC
>JAIUZE010073467.1:0-65336 GCA_022085475.1 Heliosperma pusillum | reverse complement strand
AGATCATGCTTGGAACGGCCATTGGCACTTCTATCGAAAAGAAAGAAGATGACTATGTTGAGGCAGATTATAAGAAAGATGAGAAAAATTCAAAGGCTATTAGTCTGTTGCAAAACGGCATGACCCATACTGAATTTGATCGTTTCTCATCTAGCTCTACTGCCAAGGAAATATGGGATGGTCTTGAGTTAGCTTATGAGGGGACAACTGTTGTCAAAAAGCAACGCATAGCTCTACTTATGCGAAAATACGAATTGTTCACCATGGAACAAAATGAATCGCTTGACAGCATGTCTACTCGCTTCTCCAGTATCATTAATGAAGTGAAAAATCTTGGAAAAACTTTTGACTCCGAGGAAATTGCCAGAAAGATCCTTAGAAGTCTATCTAAACGATGGAGACCTAAGGTGACGGTAATTGAGGAATGTAAAGACCTATCTGACCTATCTTATCAAGAGCTACTTGGAACCCTAATGGCTCATGAGATTACTCTTGATGAAGATGCGGCAAAATGATAGTAATAGCAAGAAGGTGGCTCTACAGGCCGAATCTAGTGAAAGACAAGATTCGGATCTTGAAGATGAAACAGTGTTATTTGCTAGACGTTTTAAGAAAAAGTTTTTTAATAAACCACAAGGGAAAACGTTTAACAATAACACCAACAAATCTTACAAAAAGCCAATTGAGTCAAAAGGGTCTCTTTCTAGTCGTGGTTGCTTCAAATGTGGGGATAATGATCACATGATCAAAGATTGCCCCACATGGAAGAAAATCAAAGACAAAAATCAACGAGAAAAAACCAAGAAGGAATTCAAGCAAGTAATGATGGCTTATTGCTGGGGAGATCTCGACACAGAGGACGACGAGTCAGAGGAAGAGGAAGTCGCCAACTTGTGTCTAAGCAACGTCAGTCTTGACCTAATTTCTGACAGTGGCAATGAAAGCGAATCCGAGATGTGTCTTGTTGGCAACTCAGATTCAGAACCAGATTCAGAAGATGACGAAGAGGTTAGTCATCTTGAACTTAAAAAGCAAGTTAAAAATTTATCTAAGAAGTCTTTAATTAAGTATTTTGAAGAAGCTTTAGATCATTGTCATGAACAGAGTCTTGAATTAAAAGATCTTAAAGAACAAATTCTTGATATTGCTGAGGAAAAGCAACTTCTAAAGGCCAAAGCTAAAAGCTCAAGTCTAAAGTTATGGCAACTTCAGCTATAACTTCAGACAAGACAAATGTTGAGAAAGAAGCTCTTGAGTCTAAAGTTATAGCTAATGAAGCTATAATCTCAGAGTTGAAGCTCAACATTAAGCATCTTCAAGCCAAAGTTGTAGCTAATGATGCTATAACTTTAGAATTGAAGAAAGTCAATGAGCTTTTACAATCTGAAGCTAAGGCAAAGAAAGATGTTATCCTTGATCACGAGAAAGTAAACTCTTTTCTTTCTCAGAAATTGAAAGATTTGAAGGTTGAATTCTCCGAAGCCAAAAGTCAACATAATGAGGAGAAACTTATCTTGAACAAACGTTTTAATGATTTTCGTGAAAATTTCAAAAAGAACAATCCCTCCAAACTCGAATGTAGATCATTCGTCGTGTGAAAAAGAAATTCAGTCTTTGAAGGAATTGCTCCTACATGCACGAAAAGTTCATGATAAGTGGGAAGGAAGTCAGAAGGTCTTAGACTTCCTTACCGAACAGTCTAACAATAACATGAAGATGGGTCTAGGTCATGAATGCTATAGTCGTAGAGACCATGATAAATGCAAATCCACTCCTTCTGACCGTGATTTCAGAAGAAGGAAGTATGTCAATCTTTCAGAATATCTGATTTGCAATTATTGTGGTCACAACGGTCATGTTAAAGATAATTGTGTTAAATATGTTAATGACAACAAAAATCAAACTGATTTTGTGAAAGAGCATGACGTGTCTAGTGTTAATGAGTATGAACCTGAATCTCAACGTGATGAGATTAGAAACAATGAGTTCAGGTGGTTTTATGACATGGCTTTCGATTACACATCTGTTCCTTCAAAATCTAAACCTTATGTGAATCAGAAGCAGTCGTTTAAACCTAATGTGCGTCGTAACAACAATCAATATAATAAACCTAGCAAACCCTATCCTAAGAAGAAAAGAATTGTCAAACAGGTATGGGTTAGGAAGGATCAAATATATAGAGTCACTAACCATAAAGGACCCAACTTAGCGTGGGTACCTAAAAGCTGTATTTGATTCTCTTACAGGTAATAGTGAAAGAAAATAATCTATGGTATCTCGACAGTGGATGTTCGAGACACATGACCGGAAACAAGAATCTTTTTCTTTCACTAGAGCCCTTCAACGGTGGCAAGGTCACCTTTGGAGACAACAAGAAGGGCAACATAATTGGTGTAGGTAAGATTGGTATATCTTCTTCACATGCTATCAATACCGTCTATCTGGTAGATGGCCTTAAGCATAACTTGCTAAGTATCTCTCAACTATGTGACAAAGGCAACAAAGTCGTTTTTCATTCAAATGTTTGTCGTATCATAGTTGAAGGAACTAGCAATGTTATCTTAGAAGGTCTACGTAAACGGAACGTGTATATGATTGATTTAAACAAAGTCACTACAAGTTCCTTTACATGCATGAAAGTCAATGTGGATGATTCATGCTTGTGGCACAAGAGGTTTGCACACATCAGTCCAACGATTTTAAAGAAACTTAAGTCTTGGGATTTAGTTGAGGGTCTTCCCTCAATCAAATTCGAACAAGAAAAGATGTGTGACTCATGTGCCCGTTGTAAACAAGTTAGATCTTCATTCAAACCGAAAAGAGTAGTAAGTACAGAGCGTCCACTTGAGTTGGTACACATGGATTTGTGTGGACCTATGAAAGTTAGAAGTCGCGGTGGATCAAGGTACGTATTCGTCCTAGTCAACGACTACTCCAGGTATGTATGGCCTATCTTTCTCTTTACTAAAGATGAAACTTTCGATGAGTTTGTGGTACTAATGAAGCTCGCCCAAAACAAGTATGATAAAAAGTTAGTTTCCATTCGTACGGATCATGGCACCGAATTGGATAATCAAGCCTTTATAGAATATTGTAGGGAGAATGGTGTAGGACATAACTTTTCTGCACCACGAACCCCAAAACAAAATGGTGTCGTGGAACGTATGAATAGAACGTTAGAGGACATGGCCCGCACTATGCTTTTGTGTAGTGGCCTTCCTAAGAGCTTTTGGGCAGAAGCCATAAGTACTGCATGCTATGTGCACAATAGAGCTATGATGAGACCTATTCTCAAAAAGACTCCCTATGAACTTTTAAGAGGGAGAAAACCCAATATAGCTCACCTTCGTTGCTTCGGTAGTAAATGTTTTGTCCATAATAATGGACAAAGTAATTTGAGCAAATTTGATCCACGAAGTGACGAAGCTGTGTTTGTTGGCTATTCTAATCATAGTAAAGCTTTTAAAGTTTTTAACAAAAGAACGTTGTGCATAGAAGAAAGTGTTCATGTTGTATTTGATGAAGATAATGTGCCTGAACAAGTTGAACATAATGAAGAAGAAGACATGAATGATCCAGACTTTCGCCTTTCAAGGGAAGACGAGCCAGGTAATAATGAAGAAGTTATTGAAGGAATCAATGATGAACTTGATAAATCCGCAAATGACCTTGAACAGAGAACTGAGACAATTGTTGATGATACGAATGTCTCTTCTCAAAACAGGGAAAAGGAAACTGAAGTTATAGCTGATGATGCTATAACTTTGAACCAGAACCAAGATGGTGTAACTGAAGTTGTACCAACTTCAGCTATAACCCCAGAGTCCAACTCAGGGGGAACCAATCTTGATTCTGAATCATTTGAGGAAAGTGATAGTTCATTAGATGATGATAAGCCTAGGAACTCTAAGAAATGGAAATATAAGAGTTCTCATCCTATAAATAATATCCTAGGAAGTTTGAATAAGGGAGTTCAAACGAGGCGAACTTTAAATAACTTTTGTTCATTCTATTCTTTTTTGTCCACCATAGAGCCTACCAACATCAAAGAAGCTCTTGCAGAATCTGACTGGATTGTAGCAATGCAAGAAGAGCTTCAACAGTTCGAACGCAATAAAGTATGGCACCTCGTGCCACGACCTTCTAGTCGAACTGTGATTGGTACTCGATGGGTATTCAGAAATAAATTGGATGATTCAGGAGTTATAGTTCGTAACAAGGCTCGATTGGTCGTTCAGGGTTATAATCAACAAGAAGGGATTGATTATGACGAGACATTCGCTCCAGTAGCAAGACTTGAAGCTATTCGATTGCTCATCGCCTTCGCAGCTCACAAAGGAATGAAATTATTCCAAATGGACGTTAAGACTGCATTTCTTAACGGTTATTTGGAAGAAGAGGTTTGTGTTGAACAACCTCCTGGATTTTTGAATAGCAAGTTTCAAAACCATGTTTTTAAACTCGATAAAGCTTTATATGGTTTGAAACAAGCGCCTAGGGCTTGGTACGACAGATTGTCAAAATTTTTATTACAAAACAATTTTAAGAGAGGATCTGTCGACAAACCCCTATTTCTAAAATCCGAGGGTTCTGATTTACTTGTTGCTCAAATTTATGTAGACGATATTATTTTTGGTTCTACTAACAATAAATTGTGCCAGTATTTTTCAGATCTTATGACCTCAGAATTTGAAATGAGCATGATGGGAGAATTGAAATTCTTCCTAGGACTGCAGATTCAACAAACCAAAGAAGGCATAAAGATTCACCAACAAAAATATGTCAAGGAGCTAATCAGAACATTTGGTATGGAGAACGCTCATCCAATGGACACGCCTATGGTAACTGACAAAAAGTTGACCTTAGACGAAAATGGTAAGTCCGTAGATGAGACTACATATCGAGGTATGATTGGTTCTTTATTATATTTAACTGCAAGTAGGCCTGACATTATGTTCAGCGTATGTGTCTGTGCTACATTTCAATCATGTCCTAAAGAATCACATATGATTGCAGTTAAACGTATCTTGAGATATTAAATTGGTACATCTAATTTATATTTATGGTATCCACTTGAGTGCAATTTCGATCTAGTAGGATATTCAGACGCAGATTATGCGGGATGTTCGTTAGATAGAAAAAGTACCTCTGGATTTGCTACGTTTGTTGGACCTTGCATAATCACTTGGGGCTCAAAGAAGCAAAATTCGGTTGCATTATCTACTGCAGAAGCCGAATATATTGCTGCAGGACTGGTATGTTCTCAACTACTTTGGTTAAAGCAACAACTATGTGATTATGGTGTTAATGTTGGTTGTATGCCTGGTTTCTGTGATAATACGAGTGCTATTGTTATTTCTAAGAACCCAGCTCAGCATTCTCGTACTAAGCATATAGACATTAGACATCATTTTTTGCGTGACCATGTAGAAAAGGGCAACATTAAACTCGAATTTTGTAGTACTGACGTTCAATGGGCTGACATTTTTACAAAGGCGTTAGCGAGAAGACGTTTTGAGATTTTGCGGTTGGAAATTGGTTTAATCGGTAGCAATTAAATTCATCTTATTTATTTTGTGAACCTGCGTGACTGGCTAGATTAAGACGAGATTATATGACGGTGTCCGCATATTTCATGGCTAGTATATTTGTGTTTAATATAATATATTTTACGTGAGTATCTTGCATATTTAGTGTTTTATGGAAATTGAATTATGAACCACATATTTGCCAAAAACCTATCTTATTCACTTTCCAAAATTGAGCAAAATTCTACCCATGTATTTCATGTTAGCCGAAATTCTCAAATAAAATCACCTTACCATATCTTCTTATTTACCAAATTCTATCCTTACCATATCCCCAAAATTAAATACCTAAGATTCCTTTTCCTACCTAAATTCAAAAACAAAAAAAAAAAGGAAAAAAAGAGGAAGAGTAGGACGGCACCTCACGTGCACTCCTACAAAAACACAAACACCTTGTATGTCTACCAATCCATCACTACAACGCACCCAACTATTACACAAACTCCAAAACCCAAACCGAGTCGGGTTCGGTGCTTGAACGTACAAAAGGCGTCGATTAAAAAAAAAAAAAAAAAAAGTACAAGAGGGTGTTAGTGAAGAAAAAAAAAAATGGTTCGGTTGTTATGAACCCGAGAGTGGCTGATTTTTCGGGGCTTGAATCGAAATTGGATGTGTTTATTGGAAAAGTAATGGAGCGCCTTGATGCGCAAGATAGGAAAATTGATGCGGTTGTTAAAAAAAAAAAAAAAAAAAAATTGTAAAAACCGTGGCTATGGGGAACACTAGCTCTACCCGTGACCATGTCGGTTCAGGTGTGAGTAGTGAGTTGAGGTCTTGGATGACGGGTGTAGATGATCGCCTTGCTAAGTTGGAACGCAACATTATCGATTGTAAGCAAGAAGCGTATAGGCAAAGGGATAGGATGACATTCTTGGTGAGCCAAGGCGGGTCGTTGGTTAAGAGCGGGACGGAGATGCGTGAGGGAATGCGTACCATATATGATGCGACGGAGGCTCTTTCGTTGAAAGTTCGGAACTTTGACGTTTGCCTCACCGCTCAAGCTACACATGTGTCTTCTTGCCTTGACCGTTTATCCACTCTTGAGTACCGCACTAGGCCCGGTTACAAAGCACCCTAGCCTCATCCACCTACCCGTATTGCTTTTCTATCCTTGGTTGTTTTACTCTTAAAACTACTAATCCTATTCGGCCCATTTTGGCTTATTTTGACATTGTCCTTTTCGGCCCAATGACACTAAACATTATATTTTGTGGCTTGTAGTTTTAATTAACATTTGCACTTTATTTTGCTTGATATATATCGTTTTATATTGCGTATTTTGCATATCTATTTCTTGCCTTGACATGTGTTATTCTAGTCGTTTCATGTCTTTGTTCTTGTCTTTTCAATGATGCCAAGAGGGGGAAGAAATGATATGATTTAAGTCTTTGCTTAAGCTTGCTCCTTGTCAAGACTCGTTATCTCTTAAATTCTCTCAAGCTATAACTTTGGCTAAGTTGTTTTGTTCTTGCGATCAAAGTTGCTATAACTTTGGAGTGCTTTGTTGAGGGGGAACCATACTTAGTTACATTGTTAAGAAGAACTCTTGAGGAAATCATATGAGACTTGTCATCATCAAAAAGGGGGAATTTGTTGGACCAATTTCATAGTTTTGATAATGACATATGTTTACGTGATAATATGTTTTACTTGATATATCATATGCGTGTAATTGTGTGCTTAGTCTTATTATAGCTAGCAACAAATATGAGAAGAAAGATCAAAGTTAGGCATAACTTTGATAAAGTCTGTGAGACAAAGTTATAACAACTTCAGGAATAACTTTGGAAGTGAACATGGAAGTTATAGCTAACCACCGCAGCATAACTTTAATGAAAATCGCTTCAAACAAGATCTACATAATATTACACAAGACTCGAGATGGAGGGTCTTTGTGATCAAGATGAAGAGATGATCCGTATACTGAAGATCTTTGTGAAGATTAGATAGTATAGGTCGTCATTCGGTAACTATTCCATTCGAGAGATTTTACGTTCAAAAGTTATAGCTTTAGTCTATGATTTTGGATGATAAAATATTGATGCATGATTTTGGAAATAAAATGTTTTGAAATGTTTTCAAAAGTGAAAGAGTTTTATTTTTATATTTATCATTTATTTTAATAGAGAATATATTTATGAGATTCTATTGGTTAGTAATACAACTTATGGGTTGTCATGCTACCTAGGGTTTCTAATATATTCTATCTCAATTTGTTGTTACCCTAATTAGCCCACCTAGTGGTTGAGCCATCTAGGGTTTCGTGAAACCTAGTTTGTGCCACCTAGGGATTCGTGCTCCTAGGGTTTCGTGAGCTAGAGGATTTCGGCCAACCTAGGTTGTTTCCTTAGTTTACCTAATCTAGGATTCTACTATATCTTTACAACAATATTTTGAGATATTAAGAGAAATATATTTCTATAAGATAAACCAAATAATATTTTGAGATAAAGATATTTCTAAAAGATAAGCAAATATTATTTTAAGGTATTACAAGATAAATATCCTTAAATATTATACTAGGGGTTTTAATCTACTATACTTCTTCTTTCTATAAAACAACCATTCACATACAAATTGCAATAAACACGACAAAAACACGAAATACACAACATATCACACGGCATATTATTTTACTTGTGTTGATTTTCCAAAATCGTTTTAAAGCAAACCTTTGAGCAAATATTTATTATTTTTAGAGTTTGTTTTTAAAAGAGTCGTGCATCAATTATTATCAAGCGCTTGAGTGAAATACGTTATTGGATAATAGTACATCATTATAAGCTTACAATTCTTTAACGGGAATCTGTGTGAGTTATATTGTACTTTCTTATTAGCGTAAGATAGTATAGGGTATTTAGCGATACTCATCTGAGTTATAATCATAGTGTTGATTATACGAGTGGGTTTGTAATTTTTGTAATCCGTAGAAAGGTACTAAAAATTATTAATCGAGAATAGTGGACGTAGGTTTCAACGTGTGAAACTGAACCACTTCAAAAATCGTGTGCCTCTCTCTTATCTCTTTACTTTTCGTTATTTCGTTATTCGCGCTTACTTTGATTAATTAATTAGTTGATTTTAATTCATAAGGTCAAATAATTAATTACATATCACATAAATCGAAAAAGTGGGGCTAGTTTTTAATACTCAATTCACCCCCCCTCTTTCGTATTCGATCAATAGACTCTACAATTGGTATCAGAGCCTCGTGCTCTTGATTGCCTTACAGCAAGGAGTCTGATCCATTTATCTTTTTATTTTATTTATTTTCCGCTGCATTTATTTTTATTTTAATGGATTCCAAACATCTGAAGTGTCCCGTATTCGATGGGAAGAACTACAGTCTATGGAAAAATATGATGACCCATTTCATAAAGGGTACCGATTGGGAGTGTTGGCTAATCATTAAGAATGGTCCTAATAAGATCATGCTTGGAACGGCCACTGGCACTTCCATCGAAAAGAAAGAAGATGACTATGTTGAGGCAGATTATAAGAAAGCTGAGAAAAATTCAAAGGCTATCAGTCTATTGCAAAACGGCATGACCCATACTGAATTTGATCGTTTCTCATCTAGTTCTACTGCCAAGGAAATATGGGATGGTCTTGAGTTAGCGTATGAGGGGACAACTGTTGTCAAAAAGCAACGTATTGCACTACTCATGCGAAAATACGAACTGTTCTCCATGGAACAAAATGAATCGCTTGACAGCATGTCTACTCGCTTCTCCAGTATCATTAATGAATTGAAAAATCTTGGAAAAACTTTTGACTCCGAGGAAATTGCCAGAAAGATCCTTAGAAGTCGATCTAAACGATGGAGACCTAAGGTGACGGTAATTGAGGAATGTAAAGACCTATCTGACCTATCTTATCAAGAGCTACTTGGAACCTTAATGGCTCACGAAATCACTCTTGATGAAGATGAGGCAAATGATAGTAATAGCAAGAAGGTGGCTTTACAAGCCGAATCTAGTGAAAGACTTGATTCGGATCTTGAAGATGAAACCGTGTTATTTGCTAGACGTTTTAAGAAAAAATTCTTTAATAAACCACAAGGGAAAACGTTTAACAATAACACTAACAAATCTTACAAAAAGCCAATTGAGTCAAAAGGGTCTCTTTCTAGTCGTGGTTGCTTCAAATGTGGGGATAATGATCACATGATCAAAGATTGCCCTACATGGAAGAAAATCAAAGACAAAACTCAACGAGACAAAACCAAGAAGGAATTCAAGCAAGTGATGATGGCTTATTGCTGGGGAGATCTCGACACAGAGGACGACGAGTCAGAGGAAGAGGAAGTCGCCAACTTGTGTCTAAGCAACGTCAGTCTTGACCTAATTTCTGACAGTGACAATGAAAGTGAATCCGAGATGTGTCTTGTTGGCAACTCAGATTCAGAACCAGATTCAGAAGATGACGAAGAGGTTAGTCATCTTGAACTTAAAAAGCAAGTTAAGAATTTGTCTAAGAAGTCTTTAATTAAGTATTTTGAAGAAGCCTTAGATCATTGTCATGAGCAGAGTCTTGAATTAAAAGATCTTAAAGAACAAATTCTTGACATTGCTGAGGAAACCAACTTCTTAAGGCCAAAGCTAAAAAGCTCAAGTCTAAAGTTATGGCAACTTTAGCTATAACTTCAGACAAGACAAATGTTGAGAAAGAAGCTCTTGAGTCTAAAGTTATAGCTAATGAAGCTATAATCTCAGAGTTGAAGCTCAACATTAAGCATCTTCAAGCCAAAGTTATAGCTAATGAAGCTATAACTTTAGAATTGAAGAAATTCAATGAGCTTTTACAATCTGAAGCTAAGGCAATAGAAGTAGTTATTCTTGATCACGAGAAAGTAAACTCTTTTCTTTCTCAGCAATTGAAAGATTTGAAGGCTGAATTCTCCCAAGCCAAAAGTCAACACAATGAGGAGAAACTTATCTTGAACAAACGTTTCAATGATTTTCGTGAAAATTTCAAAAAGAACAATCCCTCCAAAGACTTGAATGTAGATCATTTGTTGTGTGAAAAAGAAATTCAGTCTTTGAAGGAATTGCTCCTACATGCACGAAAAGTTCATGATAAGTGGGAAGGAAGTCAAAAGGTCTTAGACTTCCTTACCGAACAGTCTAACAATAACATGAAGAAAGGTCTTGGTCATGAATGCTATAGTCGTAGAGACCATGATAAGTGCAAATCCACTCCTTCTGACCGTGATTTAAGAAGAAGGAAGTATGTCAATCTTTCAGAATATCTGATTTGCAATTATTGTGGTCACAACGGTCATGTTAAAGATAATTGTGTTAAATATGTTAACGACAACACAAATCAAACTGATTTTGTGAAAGAGCATGACGCGTCTAGTGTTAATGAGTCCGAATCTGAACCTCAACGTGATGAGGTTAGAAATAATGAGTTTAGATGGTTTTATGACATGGCTTTCGATTACACATCTGTACCTTCAAAATCTAAACCTAATGTGAATCAGAAGCAGTCATTTAAACCTAATGTGCGTCACAACAATAACAAACAATATAATAAACCTAGCAAACCCTATCCTAAGAAGAAAAGAATTGTCAAACAGGTATGGGTTAGGAAGGATCAAATATATAGAGTCACTAACCATAAAGGACCCAACTTATCGTGGGTACCTAAAAGCTGTATTTGATTCTCTTGCAGGTAATAGTGAAAGAAAATAATCTATGGTATCTCGACAGTGGATGTTCGAGACACATGACTGGAAACAAAAATCTTTTTCTTTCACTAGAACCCTTCAATGGTGGCAAGGTCACCTTTGGAGACAACAAGAAGGGTAACATAATTGGTGTAGGTAAGATTGGTATATCTTCTTCTCATGCTATCAATAACGTATATCTGGTAGATGGCCTTAAGCATAACTTGCTAAGTATCTCTCAACTATGTGACAAAGGCAACAAAGTTGTTTTTCATTCAAATGTTTGTCGTATCATAGTTGAAGGTACTAGTAACGTTATCTTAGAAGGCTTACGTAAACGGAACGTGTATATGATTGATTTAAACAAAGTCACTACAAGTTCCTTTACGTGCATGAAAGTCACTATGGATGATTCATGCTTGTGGCACAAGAGGTTTGCACACATCAGTCCAACAATTTTAAAGAAACTTAAGTCGTGGGATTTAGTTGAGGGCCTTCCCTCAATCAAATTCGAACAAGAAAAGATGTGTGACTCATGTGCCCGTTGGTAAACAGTTAGATCTTCATTTCAACCGAAACGACTAGTCAGTCAGATCGTCCACTTCATTGGTATCACATGGATCTATTGGACCTATGAAGTTAGAAGCGCCGCGGTGGATCAAGGTACGTATTCGTCCTAGTCACGACTACTCCAGAATGAAGAGGAAGACATGAATGATCCAGACTTTCGCCTCTCCAGAGATGACGTGCCAGAAAATAATGAAGAAGTTATTGAAGGAATCAATGATGAACTTGATAAATCCGCAAATGACCTTGGACAGAGAACTGAGACAATTGTTGATGATACGAATGTCTCTTCTCAAAACAAGGAAAAGGAAACTGAAGTTATAGCTGATGATGCTATAACTTTGAACCAGAACCAAGATAATGTAACTGAAGTTGTACCAACTTCAGCTATAACCCCAGAGTCCAACTCAGGGGGAACCAATCTTGATTTTGAATCATTTGAGGAAAATGAGAGTTCATCAGATGATGATGAGCCTAGGAACTCTAAAAATTGGAAATATAAGAGTTCTCATCCTATGGACAGTATCCTAGGAAGTTTGACTAAAGGAGTTCAAACTAGGCGAACTTTAAATAACTTGTGCTCATTCTATTCATTTCTATCTACCATAGAGTCTACCAACATCAAGGAAGCTCTTGCAGAATCCGACTGGATTGTGGCTATGCAAGAGGAGCTTCAACAGTTCGAACGCAATAAAGTATGGCACCTTGTGCCACGACCTTCTAATCGAACTGTGATTGGTACTCGATGGGTATTCAGAAATAAACTGGATGATTCAGGAGTTATAGTTCGTAACAAGGCTCGATTGGTCGTTCAAGGTTATAATCAACAAGAAGGGATTGATTATGACGAGACTTTCGCTCCTGTAGCAAGACTTGAAGCAATTCGCTTGCTCATCGCCTTCGCAGCTCATAAAGGAATGAAATTATTCCAAATGGACGTTAAGACTGCATTTCTTAACGGTTATTTGGAAGAAGAAGTTTTTGTTGAACAACCTCCTGGATTTTTGAATAGCAAGTTTCAAAACCATGTTTTTAAACTCGATAAAGCTTTATATGGTTTGAAACAATCGCCTAGGGCTTGGTACGACAGATTATCTAAATTTTTATTGCAAAACAATTTTAAAAGAGGATCTGTCGACAAAACCCTATTTCTAAAATCCGAGGGTTCTGATTTACTTGTTGCTCAAATTTATGTAGATGATATTATTTTTGGTTCTACTAACAATAAATTGTGCAAGTATTTTTCAGATCTTATGACCTCAAAATTTGAAATGAGCATGATGGGAGAATTAAAATTCTTCCTAGGACTGCAGATTCAACAAACCAAAGAAGGGATAAAGATTCACCAACAAAAATATGTCAAGGAGCTAATCAGAAAATTTGGTATGGAGAACGCTCATCCAATGGACACGCCTATGGTAACTGACAAAAAGTTGACCTTAGACAAAAATGGTAAGTCCGTAGATGAGACTACATATCGAGGTATGATTGGTTCTTTCTTATATTTGACTGCAAGTAGGCCTGACATTATGTTCAGCGTATGTGTCTGTGCTAGATTTCAATCATGTCCTAAGGAATCACATATGATTGCAGTTAAACGTATCTTGAGATATTTAATTGGTACATCTAATTTATATTTGTGGTATCCACTTGAGTGTAATTTCGATCTAGTAGGATATTCAGACGCAGATTATGCGGGATGTTCTTTAGATAGAAAAAGTACCTCTGGATTCGCTACTTTTGTTGGACCTTGCATAATTACTTGGGGCTCAAAGAAGCAAAATTCGGTTGCGTTATCTACTGCAGAAGCCGAATATATCGCTGCAGGACTGGTATGTTCTCAACTACTTTGGTTAAAGCAACAACTATGTGATTATGGTGTTAATGTTGGTTGTATGCCTGTTTTCTGTGATAATACGAGTGCTATTGTTATTTCTAAGAACCCAGCTCAGCATTCTCGTACTAAGCATATAGACATTAGACATCATTTTTTGCGTGACCATGTAGAAAAGGGCAACATTAAACTCGAATTTTGTAGTACTGATGTTCAATGGGCTGACATTTTAACAAAGGCGTTAGCGAGAAGACGTTTTGAGATTTTGCGGTTGGAAATTGGTTTAATCGGTAGCAATTAAATTCATCTTATTTATTTTGTGAACCTGCGTGACTGGCTAGATTAAGACGAGATTATATGACTGTGTCCGCATATTTCATTGCTAGTATATTTGTGTTTAATATAATATATTTTACGTGAGTATCTTGCATATTAAGTGTTTTATGGAAATTTAATTATGAACCACATATTTGCCAAAAACCTATCTTATTCACTTTCCAAAATTGAGCCAAATTCTACCCATGTATTTCATGTTAGCCGAAATTCTCAAATAAATATTATTTTTCCATATCTTTTTATTTACCAAATTCTATCCTTACCATATCCCAACAAAAATAACCACCCAAGATTCTTTTCCTACCCAAATTCAAATAAAAAAAAAAAAAAAAAAGGAAAGAACTACATTGGAGCCGGCACAACATGTGCATAAGTACAAAAGCTACCCCACCTCTTACACAATCATAATTACCCTCTTCCACCTATTACTTTTACCACTTCAATACTCAACCAACTTTTACTATCCTCTTCATCAATTTTCACGGCACCACTACCACAACACAAAAAAATTTACCATCAATTTTTCAAGCATTCATCAATGGCTTCCACTAGATCAAAAATTGCCAAAAACCCAAATCCTAAAAATCCTAAGCCTAGTATGCCCAAAAATACCTCTTCTCCTCCCACACAACAATCACCCAACCCAAACCAAACCGAGTCGGGTGCGGGTCTTGAGAGTACGAAAAGAAGACGGTTAAATAAAGGCAAAGGAAGACTCCAAGAAGAAGCTCCAAACGACACCACGGACGCGGTTCCCGAGGCACCAACACGGGTAACTTTCCGTGACTTCTCACCGCAAGAAACATCTTCGGGAATTGATAAACTCCGTCTTACAAAAGACGAAAGAAAACTTGTGAACTGGGTTGCTCAATATGGAATACACGGTGGTCGGTATTATCCTAAGGCTTGGTGTGACAAGTGTAACAACCCGAAATATACCCTATTTTTCTAGTGAAAATATTTACTAACACTTTTCAGTAGAACTTAAGTTTTTAAAATAGGAATTTTTGTTCGGAGTCTTATTTTGAAATTCCGCGTTCGTATTTGGAATTTCTGAGAGATTTCATGAAAAGAACGTTTTTAGTCGTCTTTGACTTTTCTTGACTTTTAAGTCGTCTTTGACTTTTCTTGACTTTTTGAAAGTCGTCATTGACTTTTCTTGACTTTTAAGTCGTTCTAAACTTTTCTTGACTTTTAAGTCATCTTCGACTTTTCTCGACTTTTCAGTCAACTTGGACTTCCGTTGACTTTTTCCCGACTCGCCTCATAAGTTGAAGACCGAAATTTTATTTAAAAAAATAATATTTTTGATTTATTTTTATTTAGATTTATTAAGATTTATCATAATTTAATATACTTATTTTGAATTTATTCGGAATTTAAAGAATAACTTTTACGGTTTTAAACCGAACGTCATTTAACTATTCCCGACTCATCGTAAATCCCGTAACAAACTCGAAACTCGACTTTGGCATGAGTCACGCGCCCATGTCATCGTTTTCCACTCACGTTAGATATTTTAATTCTTTTGATTAAATTAATAAGAATATCTAAGATATTTTCAACTTTATCGATCAGTTAACGAAAATTACGCAAATCGCTCAAAATCAGACCCGCTTTCTCGCCTATCCTCACGGTTTTTCTTCTCTCTTTGACCTTGATATTTTCTTTCTTTTCATTACAATAACATAATATCTTGATATTTAATTCAATTAACTTAATATCTACTTAATTACGGTAATATAATTATTATACCGGGTCAATTCCATAACAACAATTTCAAAACCCAACTCACTATTTTGGCCTATATTTACACGGCACTCATCCACTCATTCCTACTCACAAACAACTTTTCATTTTTCAACAAATCAAATTTAGATCAAAATATCACTTTCTTTAATCGTTCTTGAGCGTTCTTCGCGTTCATCATCCGTTCTTCATCGTTCTTGAGCAAAACCTTCATTAAACCTTCATTTCTTAATTAAATCCGTCCTAACTTATATTTCTAGGACCTCCTCTTCGCTCCCCATCTTCAAGTACGTTTTATTTCCAATTCCGACAAAATCGTTTTCAACACTTTAATTATGGAAAATCATATTTTAAGTTCTAATAATGTTTTTCTTGTCATTTCTTATAGGGGAAGATTTTGAAGACGAGTGTGGTGACTCGTATATCTTAGGAGAAGACTAGAAGACGGGTTTCTTAGTTCTTAGTTCTTATTATTTTGGTGCTACTTGATTTTAGCTAGCTAAGGTAACGATTCCGAGTTACTCGACGATATAATGTCACATAGCTTTGGTTTTCTTTAGTTTTGGTTCATCTTTAGTTTTTGTTCATATTATTATGATGTGATGATTTTTAGTTAGTAACATGTTAAGTAATAGTTATTATGGTGTTTTATGATTTTATAACATGTTGGTTGTTCTTGATGAATTTGGATGATTCTTCATAATCATGATTTTTGTATGATTGATGGTTGTTTTGATTGTTTAAAAAATGGATGTTGTTAATTAAAAACATGTTAGAATTAATGTGGAATTTGGGGTGGTTGTTTTAAGTGGTGGCCGGAAATAGTGGTGGTGGTGAACCGGACCAGACCGGCCGGTCCAGGCCGGTTCAGACCGGTCTGGGTTGGTCCATGGTGGGTCCGGGTTTTGGTCTTTGGGTTGTGTCGATGTTTGATAGTTTAATTGTTGTTTGGACGGGTTTTAAATATGTTAAAACATGCGGGAATTTTTAAGAAGCGGTTTTAGAAATTTTAATCAAACCAGCCATTTTAAGCAAAACAGGCCCGTGGGGCCCATCTAAGTCCATGTGGGGTCCGGCCCAACTCAGCCCGTGGGTCCCACTTTGGGACTTGTGACGGTTTTTTGAGTTATCGTCATTTTTATCGTGTTTTGTAATATTTAGCAAGTGGGAAATATTAATAAGTAAAATATTTAATTAAAAAGGTTTTTTTCATAAAATTATTATTTCTCACATGTTAGAAATTATAAGACGAGATCGTAGTTTATTTTGATATCCTTTAAGTCAAGCGGGGTTTTACGTAAGATTTAATAATTCACATGTTAGAAGCTTTATTAAAATAACATGTAATGAATATGTTGATTTTATGTCTATGTGATAAAGACTCTGGTTCTAGCCGGTTTGATCCAACGGGTTTGGTCAAACTAAGATCTAGTCAGCCCCGATTTGACTGATGACCCGTCGCGGGACTCGGGGCGGGGATTTGTCTTCAAGTCAGGTTGTATTTAATTCATGAATTAGCCTTAGTAGATATGAGGCGATATGTTAATTGATTATTATGGATATGCAATTAGTCACATGATAGGATGTTTTGCCTGTGACTGTTTAATTATATGGTTGGTGTCGTGTTGACTAAGTACCCATAGAGAATTATAATTATATGGCATGTTAAGTCGTATCTTGACCATGTTTTAAAGGTAACCTCTGAGTTAAGATATTAGTTTGGTTCGGCCATTGTAATTCTAAATGAGTATCTTGGACCATGACATTGATAGGTCCGTACTGTCTTTAACGAGTATATAGTTCATGGTTAATAGCTTTTGTGTCCCGGATTGGTGGGTTTATATCCAAGTCGGGGCATTGTTACCTAATCCGTTTTGGGGTTGGAGCCAGCTTAAGTACTAGCCATCTCTGCTTAGGGGGTCGCCTAGTAGAGTATCTTGTGTACTTCTGGTCATGAGACGGGGAATGGAATAGCTGTTGTCGCTAGGTCTGATCAGTCTAGGACTAGGATGTTTTCCTACCTTGTGGTATAGCCTCGAGTTACAATCGACTATGGACGGTACTAAGAACTTATGCCTGTTTGTAGAAGTATAAGTCTTTCATGTATGTATGATTCTATGAGTTCTAGAAGGTGAGATGCAAGCCGGCGAGGATTGATAGAGTTTGGATTAACGGTTGTTAACTGATTCACATGATTACGTGTTGATTAGGGTTTGAGTGTATCATGGCCATGTTTCTGAGAGGAACCTCTGAGCTAGCATACCAGCTTCCCTACCTCGAGTTATAGTTTATTATCGGTTTCACATGATAGCTTTCACAGGCTAGGTTATTTGTTAGTTATCTGTTTCATAACATGAAAAGCATATCATATATGTTTAAGTTTTGTATTTTCCATATACATTGCTTTTATGTTATTCATGTTTCATCAAACTCGACATTTCGTGGCTGGGAGGACTCGGAGTTACTCCCCACTGACTGTGGCTTCCGTGTTTATATTTAATGCGGTCGAACAGGTGGTGAATGCATACATTGGGTACATTGACGAGCTAGCGAGCGAAGTATTACCTTGGACCTATATTCGGTTCTTAGATTGTATATTATTATACACTCTTTTATTTCTGTATTTATACGGGAGATATGTCTCCCGTTTCAGATACTTTTTAATGTATAATATTATTTCCGTTTTGTAATGACCTTTTTTATTTATGACACCTTCTTTATGTATTTAAATTATTTTTTTTTTCTTTCCGCAAATTTGAGGGTGTCACACAAGTATAGGGCTTTGGGATTCTTTTCTGATTTTTTGAATTTCCAAGAATGGGAAACGGTGGCTCAGTTTTCGGGTCCGGTGTATCCGATTGAGGTAATTCAGTTCTTTTCTTCTGTTTCTTTAGACAATGGAGTGTTGCATGCCGTCATAAATGGACGTTCAGTTTCGATTTCCGTGACGGACTTTTGTGCTCTGTTTTCGGTTCCTGATGATGGAATCAAAATCAATCCGAGTACGTCATGGGAAGAACTGACGGACATGGCTAAGCTGGAGGTTAAGCAGTATTTTGATGTTGGGGCGACGGTGTCGAGTTGCGTGTTGGCTGGTAGTGTGTCTCCTAAACTGAAATTTCTGTTGAATTTTTTATGGAATACCGTGATTCCGCGACGGGGCGGACGTGATAAAATTGCATGCTATGAGATGTTGGTCGTTAAGCATTGGTTGGAAGGAAACCGGGTTAATTTACCTTCTCTTGTTTTCAATCGTATTTCACAAACCACTTTCACGGTGACCGAAGACAAAATTTACTCTACTCTTGATTTACCGTATGGCATGTGGCTGTCACGGCTCTTCGAGTCAAAGGGAGTTGTTAATATGAACAATTATGGGGTCGCCGTGAAAGATGAAATGTGTGATACGTTCTTGAAGTTTATGAAGCTTGATGCTAATGGTCCGGAGTTGTTGTTTTTAATAAAAGGTGGGTCGGTTGGTTTGCAGTCGGGTATGGCTGATTTTTCCGGGATTGAGTCAAAATTGGATATGTTCATTGGTAGAATCATGGAGCGCTTGGATGCACAGGATAAGAAAATTGAGACGGTATTGGATACGGTTGTTCAAGCCGTGGCAATGGGCTCTTCAAACTCAACCCGTGACCAAGGTGGGTCGGGTGTGAATCATGAGATGAGGACGTGGATGGATGGTGTGGATGATCGCCTTGCTAAGCTAGAACGGAACATTCTTGATTGTAAGCAAGAAGCATATAGGCAAAGGGATCGGATGACATTCTTGGTGAGCCAAGGCGGGTCTTTGGTTAAGAGCGGAACGGAGATGCGTGAGGGGATGCGTACCATATACGATGCGACGGAGGCTCTTTCGTTGAAAGTTCGGAACTTTGACGTTTGCCTCACCGCTCAAGCTACACATGTGTCTTCTTGCCTTGACCGTTTATCCACTCTTGAGTACCGCACTAGACCCGGTTATAAAGCACCCTAGCCTTACCCGTCCAACCCACATTGCCTTGCTTTTCTATCCTTGGTTGTTTAACTCTTAAAACTATTAATCCTATTCGGCCCATTTTGGCTTATTTTGACATTGTTCTATTCGGCCCAATGGCACTAAACAATTTATTTTGTGGTTTGTCGTTTTAATTAACATTTGCACTTTATTTTGCTTGATATATATCGTGTTATATTGCGTATTTTGCATATCTATTTCTTGCCTTGACATGTGTTATTCTAGTCGTTTCATGTCTTTGTTCTTGTCTTTTCAATGATGCCAAGAGGGGGAAGAAATGATATGATTTGAGTATTTGCTTAAGCTTGCTCCTTGTCAAGACTCGTTATCTCTTAAATTCTCTCAAGCTATAACTTTGGCTAAGTTGTTTTGTTCTTGCGATCACAGTTGCTATAACTTTGGAGTGCTTTGTTGAGGGGGAACTATACTTAGTCACTTTGGTAAGAGAAAATCATATGAGACTTGTCATCATCAAAAAGGGGGAATTTGTTGGACCAATTTGATAGTTTTGATAATGACATATGTTTACGTAATAATATGTTTTACTCAATATATCATATGCGTGTAATTGTGTGCTTTAAGTCTTATTATAGCTAGCAACAATTATGAGAAGAAAGATCAAAGTTAGGCATAACTTTGATAAAGTTTGTGAGACAAAGTTATAACAACTTCAGGAATAACTTTGGAAGTGAACATGGAAGTTATAGCTAACCAGGCATAACTTTAATGAAAATCGCTTCAAACAAGATCTACATCAAACTACACAAGACTCGAGATGGAGGGTCTTTGTGATCAAGATGAAGAGATGATCCGTATACTGAATATCTTTGTGAAGATTAGATAGTATAGGTCGTCATTCGGTAACTATTCCATTCGAGAGATTTTATGTTCAAAAGTTATAGCTTTAGTCTATGATTTTGAATGATAAAATATTGATGCATGATTTTGGAAATAAAATGTTTTGAAATGTTTTCAAAAGTGAAAGAGTTTTATTTTTATCTTTATCAATTATTTTAATAGAAATATATTTATGAGATTCTATTGGTTAGTAATACAACTTATGGGTTGTCATGCTACCTAGGGTTTCTAATATATTCTATCTCAATTTGTTGTTAACCTAATTAGCCCACCTAGTGTTTGAGCCACCTAGGGTTTCGTGAAACCTAGTGATTGTGCCACCTAGGGTTGCGTGCCTCCTAGGGTTTCGTGAGCTAGAGGATTTCGGCCTCCATAGGTTGTTTCCTTAGTTTACCTAATCTAGGATTCTACGATATCTTTACAACAATATTTTGAGATATTAAGACAAATATATTTCCATAAGATAAACCAAATAATATTTTGAGATAAAGATATTTCTAAAAGATAAGCAAATATTATTTTATGGTAAGATAAATATCTTTATTAAATATTATACTAGGGTTTTAGATCTACTATGATTCTTCTACTATAAATACTCCTTCACATACCAATTGCAAAATACACGAAACACATGCTTTCACACGGCTACATATTTTACTTGTGTTGATTTTCCAAAATCGTTTTAAAGCAAACCTTTGAGCAAATATTTATTATTTTTAGAGTTTGTTTTTAAACGAGTCGTGCATCAATTATTATCAATCGCTTGAGTGAAATACGTTATTGGATAATAGTACATCATTATAAGCTTACAATTCTTTCACGGGCATTTGTGGTGTGAGTTATATTGTACTTTCTTATATTAGCGTAAGATAGTATAGAGTATTAGCGTTACGTCACCTTTGAGTTATCATAATAGTGGTGATTATACGAGTGCGTTGATAATTTTTGTAATCCGTAGAAAGGTACTAAAAATTATTAATCGAGAATAGTGGACGTAGGTTTCAACGTGTGAAAATGAACCACTTCAAAAATCGTGTGCCTCTCTCTTATCTCTTTACTTTTCGTTATTTCGTTATTCGCGCTTACTTTGATTAATTAATTAGTTGATTTTAATTCATAAGATCAAATAATTAATTACATATCATATAAATCGAAAAAGTGGGGCTAGTTTTTTAATACTCAATTCACCCCCCCTCTGTCGTATTCGATCAATAGACTCTCAGTTAGTTTTTCAATTTTTTTCCATTTCTTCAAATCTCTATTTTGAGTATATTTCTGATGTAGATCATGTAATCCAGTGTAATTCCGTCATTGTATTGTATGATTTACCTCTTCTTTCGTGTGTAATTAATTCTTATCCCAATTTCGACATAATTGAATGCTAATTACATGTTCACCGACATAGTCTAATTCACATGCTAGGATTAAAACATTGGATCTTGCATTGCATGCATATAATCGATAACATATCAAGTACGAACGAGTTCCCTAATCATTAGTAGAGGCCGCTATTGAGGCGGGCGAGATTAGGTGTTCGATTAAAGAACTTCCTAATACGTACCCTCACCCCTTACTCCAGATCTCTGTGGGCATCCGTATTCATTGGCATCCACGGGAGTCATTCTAGACATAGAATGATAAGGATAACAAGTACTTAGTGTTCATGTCATTACTTTATGTCTTGACATAGCATGAAATATTCGAACGGTTCCAATTCCATAAAAATTGGTGGCGACTCCACAAATGCGTATTTCTACGCTTCTTCGTCCAAGTGCGCCCCTCCGTGGTTCCCCGTGTACCACAGTTCGGCAAAGGATCACCAATCCGTGTATCACAGTGTAGTGTGTTATGCTTTGGAGATTTTAATCCATTGAGACTTGCCATGGTGTATGTATGAATGACTTATGGGAATTGATGATGTGAAGTTGATTGAGGGACTTTCCTAAGACTGTTGAGCTTGTTGGTTACTTAATCTTTTGAGCTTGAGAGTTTGGTAATATAAGAGTGTCTTGAGGATCACAACTAGGTTAGAGCTAGTTGTTATAAGTCAGAATATTTGGATGATACCTTGAGTTGTAAAATGCCTTTGAGACTAAGTGACTTCTTGTGGTTTCCTATAGTGTGTTTTTAGGTATATGCTTGGTACGTGGAAAAGTATTTGGCTATAATTCTAGGATTTAAAGATGTGATCTTATTTTATGGTATCACAGACTCGTTTGAAGTAATAAGTTTTCATGGTAGATTAAACCATGTTACTTGAGTATTATGGATATGAGTGAAATCCGATTAGGTGAAAAATGACGGTGATGCTTTAGGATGTTGATGATGACATTTTGTTCGGTATTCTACCTTGTGGACTATAAGACTTTAAAAAGGACTAGTGTAGATAAGTGCTTGCTAGCTAGTCCTTCGGTTTTTGGAACCTTTGAGGTTGTATTGGATATTGGAGTTAAAAGAATGATGGCTACACTTGTCGTGAGTCTCCACATTAGTATTTCTAACTACTACAAACGCAAAATAATAGTATGTGTAAGTAGAGGTCGATCTCACAAGGAAGGTGTTTTGTTTATTAAATGTGTGCCAAAGCAAGTACCAGATTGGGGGGTTTTGAAATGTTGATTTTTTTAAGTCTACTAAAACTAAGATAGAACGAAATGAATAATAAAGACAAAATAGTTAATTATAAATGTAAAACAAATATGAGAATAATTCTTGGACCAAGTAATTTCCACCAAGAAGTTATGAATTGATCATTGACTATTCTACTCTATTTCAATATTGAATACTTTGCTATGAAGTTGTTGACTTCTAATCCTACTTAAGAATGATTATTAGTTACAAGCGTAAGCAAATAACCCGTACAATATTGTCAATTTAGTCAAGCGCTTAATCGTATCAAGATTGTAGATTAAAACAATGAAATTTAGCAAAGATAAACGAATGAAGAAAACAAGCGTTGCTTCACTTTGGTTCATACAAATTTAGTCCCTTATAACTCAACGATGATGAAAAGTATACGCATTGATGAATTATAATTGCTACAATGGAATAGATAAACAAACAAAAGATTCATTCATCTAATCTAGCAATGATTTAGTTAACTACTAACAACTAGTTGATCATTCTAGGTGCATAGTAACAAACCAGAAATAATACAAACTAAATTTGATACTCTAATAATGAAATAGAAATAGAATAAGAGTCTTTCAATTAAAACTAACTTGGCTTCAAGAACTTGTTCCAAGATGTAGAACTTAGCCTTCCATACAAAATAACTAAAACAAAATATAAATTATCAAATGTTTTTCTATGTATTATGATGATTAAAAGATGGAAGAAGATATGTCTAATTTGATCAACAATCCCTCCTTTTATAAGTTTTCAAAGAACATCTTCATAAATCCTAATAAAGCCTCATAAAGCCTCATAAAACCTCATAAAGTGTGAGCATAATTGCCGAATTAAAGAAGAACTAGAAGAGTCGTCGGATTCCAATGCTGAGCCGCGCCACGCGGCTAGTGAAATAGCCACTTTTGCCGCGCCCCGCGGCTCCCTTGAGCGACGCTTCCTCTTCTTCACTTGTTTCCGTGCTTTGACCTTCATCTTTGGGCCTTGACTTGCTTCAAAATCAACACTCTCAGGACTTCCTTAGCCCAATACCAACCTCTAAAGAAGCCCTTCTCCACTCATAGCAAGAAATCAATCCAAGCACTAAAATCCCCAAGTATGCTTTTTAACCTATCATTTAATCATCAAAATAACCTTAATAACCCCCACTAAACTAGACTAATCAAACTCCCCCACGCTCAGACCTTTACTCGTCCTCGAGTAAAATCCAAGGATAAGTAATGTAGCGAAACGTGAGTAGTTTGCTCCAACTCTAAACACCACAACTAATCACTACTACTCCAACCATCTCTCAATACTCAATCTCTACGAGTAGGTACATGGTTTCAACAAAATGCACACGCAAATTCAAAATAATAACCATGTGACCCAAGTTCCCAACCAAACAACATCTAAGCAAAACTACAAATCAAAACACAAAGACACAATGTAGTTTAACTCATCACACTTCACCACCCAAAACCCCTTATAACTTCAAATGATTAAATCCCGAACCACCTTTCAAACCTCCTTATGTCGCCAACTCCAAGGTAGATCAAGTAATCAAGTAACTTTTTTTTTATTCTATTCCCTCATTTTGCTTAGATCGCCCGCCCTTGCGGGTTTTCGATCTAGCTTTTATTCATTATACTACTCTCATGGCACACATCTCAATTCTTTATTTTACCCGAAGTGCCCTTTCGGGTTTTCACTCTGTCCTCGGCAATTTACCCAATCCTGCCTAGGCGCCCGCCCTTGTAGGTTTTCACCTAGCCACATTTTTTTTTCTTTCTTTTTGTAATACAAATAAAATATATACAACAAGGAATTCCCTTCCCCCATGCTTAATCTTCACATTGCCTTCAATGTGAGGAACAATAAAATGTAAGACATGGAAAAGGGAAAGAAAACCTACCAAAGTACCTCAATGACCGGAAGGATCTCCGGTACCATTGCTTTTGGGAGGCATGATCCTCCTCCCTAGGTTCTCGTGCTTTAGCAAATGCATCCCAATTACTATCCAAAGACCGAACAAGCTCATGTGTATCTAAAAGCATAGTAGAAAGTGCGGCGAGCTTATCATCGGTCCTAACTTGCCTAGCATCCACCTCCTTCGTCCAAGCATCAATCTCTTTCATCCAAACTTGATCATAAGTAGCCACGGGAGTAGTAGCAATCGACCGTCGTGTCGTAGTATCAACACCTCTTTGTACACAAATTCAAACAAGATTTCACAAAGAGATCAACTCAATCGGGTACACCCACACCTTTCGGAGTCATATCTCACAAATAACCAAATTGAACACGAGGAAGTTTAGTGGGTTCCCCTTTGCAAAGGAATGTATTAGCTACAAAGCGGTGGGCAACTCGAATACAAGGGTGAGTAATATAAGAGCTTATTTCACCTTGTTTACCACGTGTATCCAACCCCGTCAACTCCTTCCACCATGTTGGACTACTATCCTTATTAAGACCCACATACTTCTCCTTACTCATCTCCTTAATACCAAAAGCTTTTTGCAACCCCGCATAAGTCAAAGAATGAGGTTTTTCTTTCAAACAGAAGGTGATTTTTGGAGTTTTAGTGGACTCTCCCGACAACGTTAAGGTGGATAAGAACTCTAAAGTGTACCTCCTATAAGTGTGAGCTCCCTTAGCCATGAAATTCTCTAAACCAACACCTGTCAACAAAGACGTCACCACATTAAGCATACCTAATTTTTCTAGTGTGTCATGACAAAGGAATCGGGTTTCCGTCATATGACGTTCATGTAAATCATCCCAAATTTAGCGTTGTGTAATTGTTAAAGAATCGGGTTTAGGAATGAGCATTCGTCTAGGAATAATGGTGGTTCTTTTTGAAGTGGTGTGAGTAATTTTTTGTGCTTTGGTGGGTGGTTGTGAGGTAGAAACGGCGGTGGTGCCTCCTTTATTGGTTCTCATGCCGACAATGTCAACAAGCCACAACAACGAACAATTTCAAGTGCTCAAGAACAACAACAAAGCTCACTTACAACTCCAAATCTCCCTCAACAAGGAACAACTTCAATAAACTCAATCACAAGATCAATAAATCAACAACAAAACTCAAGAAACAATTATAGTTTCTTCAAATTAAAGCTAAAATGAAAATTCAAGCATAAAATTAAAAGGAGGAGACAAAGTATGAAATTTTTACCCAAAAGATGAGAAATATGCCTCTTTATGATGAGCAATGATAATGTAATCTACTTATTGCTGAAAATTAACCCAAATTCGATTTCTTCAACCCCAAATTCGAAAAATCCGAAATCCCTATTGCTATGGTTTCAAAAATTCAAAAATTACTACTAATCTTGAAGGAAAGCAATGGAAATGAGTTGTGTGAAAGATGAAACAAATATTTGAACTAAGTATGAACTAATTTGGTGTGAGGAAAGGGATTTTCGATTGAGAACAAGGACATTCGTCCGTTTTGTATCTCGCGACTTCTTTTTCTTTTTATTTTTTTTGTTTGTGTCGGATACTGAAGAAGAAAGAAGATGAAGGGGTGTTTGGTTTCAATTTCATCCGCGTGGGGCGGCTGTCAAATCAGGGGGGGTGGGGGGGCGCGTCGCCTGTCTGGTGAGTCGAGGGTGGCGGCAAAGAGGATGTCGCGGGGAAGCTGAGAAATGTCTATGCTTCCCGTGTTTTTGATTGTTTTCTTTTCTATTTTTTTCTTTTTTTTTCCTACAAAACAAAAGTATGAACATATTAGATAATATATAAACTAAATTAATAATATGTAAATTAAACTATCTAAAATTCAAATAAACAATAAAAGCAAATCGGGTTGCCTCCCGTAAAGCGCCTTAGTTATTGTCGTGGCTCGACATGGAAATTTGAAGCTCAATTTTCATAAATTGGGTCGATAAAATTAACTTCCTCGACCGCTTCATCTTGAAATCCGTCATAATATGGTTTGAGACGGTGTCCATTCACTTTGAAAATCTTCTCCGTAGATGGACTACGAATCTCCACCGCTTCATGTGGAAATACTTGAGTGACAATGAATGGGCCAATCCATCTGGACCTTAGCTTACCCGGGAATAAGCGAAGACGAGAGATGTAAAGCAAAACCTTTTTACCAACGGAAAATGTCTTCCTAGCAAGCATCTTATCATGTCATGCCTTTGTTCGCTCTTTGAAAATCGCCGCACTTTCATACGACTCATTTTTAATCTCCTCTAACTCTTGTAATTGCAACTTGCGGTACACACCCGACTCATCCATTCTCATGTTCAAAGCTTTCACCGCCCAAAAAGCTTTGTGCTCAAGCTCGACCGGAAGATGACAAGACATACCAAAAACCAACCGGTATGGTGACATACCAATCGGAGTTTTATTGGCCGTTCTATAAGCCCATAATGCATCATCTAACCTCAAGCTCCAATCTTTCCCAATCGAATTCACCATCTTCTCCAAGATTGATTTTACTTCTCTATTGGACACTTCCGCCTGTCCATTTGTTTGAGGATGGTACACGGTTGATACCTTGTGAGTGACACAATATTTCTTTAAACGTGCTTCTACCGTCCTATTGCAAAAGTGTGTTCCTCTATTGCTTATCATTGCCCTTGGAATTCCGAACCTAGAAAAGACGTTAGACTTGAGAAAATCTGCAACAACTTTAGCATTGTTAGTCCTAGTGGGTTTAGCTTCCACCCACTTTGACACATAATCAACGACAAGAAATACATATAAGAAACCATGAGACATGGGAAACGGACCCATAAAATCTATACCTCACACATCAAAAATTTCACAATAAAGCACAGGGGTTTGAGGCATCTCATTACGACGAGAAATTTTACCACTCCGTTGACAATTGTCACAAGTTTTGACAAAACCATGGGCATGCCGAAACAAGCTTGGCCAATAGAAGCCACAATAAAGCACTTTCTTTGCGGTCCTTCGAGCTCCGAAGTGTCCTCCACAAGCATAGGAATGACAAAATGTTAGGATATAGCTCATCTCATTTTTCGGAACACATCTCCTCACCACTTGATCCGAGCAATGCTTCCATAATTAAGGATCATCCCAAACATAGTATTTGGCATCACTCCGTATCTTCTCCTTTTGGGATTTGGAAAAACCTGTAGGAAATTCATTGGAAACAAGAAAGTTATCAATGTTAGCATACCAAGGAGAAACAGAAGTAAGGGCAAAGAGTGTTTCATCGGGAAATGTGCCTCGAATAGGCTCCTCAAGTTTCTGTTGGAGCTAGTGTCCTCCACAGTTAGTGTGATAACAGCTAAGGTTCACAGGGTATACTTTGTATTATAATCAGTTGATTAACATTTATCGTGGTGTAATAGAGCTCTTTTTGAAGTACCTTGATCCGCTTCGTCCATCACCGGCTCGCGCCGGTACTTCCCTCTAGGCGGAACGCTCCCCTACCGATGTTTTTTTACATCCCACAGCTTCGGCTAAGAAGGAGGCGATTTGTTCGCTGAATCGCTCTTCCTGGGTCCTTATTTTTCGGCTAGGATGCGGATGAGGAATCAAACTCCTGTTGCTACGGTTGGCTTGCTAGATAAGTTTGACGTTATTGTCATACAGATGGCGGTGATCAACTGATCCCTAAAAGTCACACCTAAAGGATGTGTTTGAGAGATGTGATTATTTGAGAAAATAATCATATTGATGCCTTATTAAATGACTAAAAGGTTAGTCGATGTATTTGACTAAAAGGTTAGTCAAATGTGATGATGATACGATTATTTAATAACAATTAAATAATGTTAGCTGGTAATTGAATATAAAATGTTATATTTAATCAATGTATATAATGTTGATCTAAACTAAATGTAAACTGTTATATTTAAGTTGGCGGATATGTATTACACGATATTATTATGGTGTATTGGTCCGGCATTACTCGGTTTATGTGACGGTCCATTACTAGTAATAATTAGAATACATATTACATTATGTACATATAAAATTATATGCTAACTACCTAATATAGGTTGAGATAAATAAGGAAACTAGGGTTTTTGATTTTTTATGCTTTCCTCTTGAATTCTCACGGCACAAGTGAGATAAAAAGGAGAAAAAAAAATAAAACCCTAAACTACTAGAATTCTCACGGCACACAAAGGGTGAAAAGAGGAGAAAATTCTGATTTTTAACTCTCTCATTCATCTTCATATTCATCATCAATTTACACACAAAATTAGAAGTAATTTTTGGGTATTCGTTCTAGCACGACGAAGGCATTTCTTGAACCATCTTGGTGTAACGATTAGGAGAATACCTACTTTGATATTTGTTCTTAGGCCTTTTGCTAGGACCGAAGGTTATTTCTTAATCTCTTGTTTTATATTATGCAATTTCATTTATGACTAGAAATTCATATAGTTATAATTTCATTATAATCCGAATTATTTAAAGGGAAGTATACCGATATTTCCCATAAGTGGTATCAGAGCCTTTGGCTATGAAATTATTTTATATGTTTTTCAATAAATCATTGTTATAACTTTTTTTAAAAAAAATAATAATAAGTTGCTGTAATTTTTTTTTTTTCAGCCGAGATTTTTTTTTTAGCCGTGTGTGTGTTTTTTTTTTGGGTTCCATTTTTGATTCATAAATGTTGTTCTTTTAATTAGTTAAGATAATAATATAATGAATTAGTTGATGTTTTGATTTAATGAGGATTAAATTGAAATGAAAATGGAATTTGTTTTGGATGTTAAAGAACATTCATTGGGCTAAATTTTTCGGTATGAATATACAAAACAATTATGATTAGTTGAGTATTTTGATAATCGATTAACCATGATTTAGATATTCATTTTAAAAAGTTAATTTGAATCATCTAGTTTGTATCAATGTTTAAAAATGATTAGATGTTGAATGTTTGTACCGATCTAGTTTTATTAGCATGATCAAATTAAAAATTAGGGTTTGTTTTTGTTTTTGTTTTTCTTAAAAACCGGAAAAAAAATATTTTTTTTTTGTATCTGCTACTGTTCACGGGTACTGTTCATCCGTGAATAGTGAAAAAAAAAAATTTAATTTTTAATTTTTTTTGTTTATTGCATTATAAAGATAATGTATGTTGTTTTGTTGTTGTGAAAAAGTTCACAATGATAGAGACCATATTATTTTAAAAAGGTTTAAAATAATGTTGAATTTAATTTATATTATACCCGATAATATGAATTAAATTGGATTATGGTTGATTAAAATTGTTGTGTACAATTAAGGAATTGTCACATAATTTTGATCATTTTAAAGGTGGTTTGGATAAATTAATCATCATAATTAATGAATTATGTCTTGAAGGTTTAATTTATTTTGTTGATGCATTTTATTTTGATGAATGAATGGATGAATGGATTATTTTGGTATTTTACAAGCGGTTGTAATTTGTATTGCTTAGTGTGGCCTTAGTAGATTGTGTTATCGTAATGATGGTAACATGGTCTTTGATGTATCTTGAGATCTCGAATCTCCCCTTTGTAATCTTTAATTATAATTTTTAAATTAGAATGTAAATAGGTTTATATTTTGTAATTTTTAAAAATTGTATTTTTGAGAAGACCAAAGATGGAGATCGGATAGCTCACTCCCGCTACAGGGACCAAGATGGAACATCAAGTCAAGCTTCTAGGGTCCATAAGGATGGATTCCAAAGTGTAATTTTTGTTCTATTTTGATAGGATAGGCCACACTAGGACTTTGTACTTTGATTTTCATTTTTCCGTTCTTATTGTTTTTCTTTTGCATGATAGTTAGTGCATCATATTCCGCCTAAACCAAACCATCTACTACTTAATTGCATGAAAATTGACTCATATAGATTGTATGTTAATTATCATGGACATCCAGATGTCACTCAAAATTCTAAAAGCTATCATCTTAAATTATTCATTCTCAAATTGCTAGATCATTCGTTCACTTAAATGAATAAAATTAAAGTTGATGGACCTTCCTCTAAAACCCAAAATTGAGATTAGTCTTTATAGGGAAAACTGCTATGAATCCCTTCTTCGTCGGTAGGCATATAGGACCTTACTCTCCATATGATCCCTTCTACGTTAGGTAAGTAGTATGTGTTGACCTATTTTACCTCAACATTATAGTCCGAGTAATATCTCGTGATTATGATGGACTAAAGATAGAATTTACAGAAATTTATCGACCAGGAATTCTAAAAGTAGAATTAGACAAGAAGTTGGCTTATCAATTTACAGAAATTGAGTCTTGGGATCATTTATATAATACTTGAGGGAGGTCAATTGTATAAATGCAAGAGTCTTCGCATTAATCGGTTTTGCATTAGAATTAATTAAAACGATGAAAATGCTTATTATGTTTTATCTCCTTTTTCGCAGTGTAGCATTCATTTATATCGATAAAACTGTTATAACAAATGGCTGGACATGCTGATGCCCCTATGCCAAGTGCGACGCTTGCACGCGAATCCTGGCTTAAGATGTTCATGGACAACATAAATCAGTACACGCGACTGAAGAATAACGGGTCCAACTTTGCGGACTGGGAGGCTTCATTACGGAATGCTGCCATAGCTGACGGTAAGCTCAAGTACTTGACTGAGCCATTACCGCCTAACCCAGGCCCCAATGCAGGAGCCAATGAATCACTTGCTTATAAAGTTTTGGTAATGGAGGCGGGTGCGATAAAGAACGTACTCATCTTTTCAAAAGAATCCAATTTGCAAAGACGATTCATTGCCTAAGGTGCAAACAAGATTTTCACCACGCCACTAACGAGTTCTCAAAAGCACCGCAGATTGTTATGTATGAGCTTACCACTCGCTTCTTTGAGGCGAAACTCCAGAAGGGCCAACCGGTTAGCCCACACATTCTCGATATGATCGAGAATCTCGAAAAACTGGAGGCACTTGATTGCAAAATCAAAGAGAGCGTGGTCATTGACTGCATGCTTCATTCACTCCATGATGGTTTTGCCCAATTCAGGGCAAATTACTACATGAATGATTTGAAGAGAAATCCTCATCAGCTACACTCACTTCTCAAACAGACTGAGAAGGATCTGAAATTGAGTGGGAGCCTGAAGCAGGACGTTCTCATGATTGCAAACAAGGGTAAGGGTAAGGGCAAGGCCCAAGCCGACCTAGCTATAGGGAAGCCGAGATTCAAGAAGCCAGGAAAGGGCAATAGTGGGCCTGGTGAGACTAGCAGTAGCTCACAAGGTAAGACAAAGAGCAAAGAAAACATGGAGTGCCACCATTGCCACAAGACTGGGCATTGGAGGCGGAACTGTCCCGTGTATGCTGAAGACATAAAAGCAGGCCGCGTCACTCCTGTTGGTATGTCATCTTTTATTCATATGATTGAGATTAACCATGCAAGTTTCGGAATTTGGGTACTTGATACTGGTTGTGGTTCTCATCTGTGTAATCATTTGCAGGGCCTAAGAAACATCAGAACTCTCGAAAAGGGTGATGTGGACCTGCGAGTGGGGAATGGAGCAAGAGTAGCTGCCATTTCAGTGGGAACATATGTAATCCAATTCCCGAGTGGATTTGAGTTATTTTTAAATAACTGTTACTAGGTACCCAGTTTATCTAAAAACATTATTTCAGTTTCCGTACTCGATAAGGACGGTTTTTCATTTGTAATAAAGGATAATAGCTGTATTTTCTCTTTTAACGAAATGATTTATGGTAAAGCAGTTTCCATGAATGGGATTTATGTTTTAGATCAAACCACATATATATTGCATGTGAGTAATAAAAAGGTAAAGGTTGAAGTCAAAGATCAAACCTATCTATGGCATTGCCGTATGGGACACATGAATGAAAAACGCGTGAAGAAGCTCATTGACAATGGGACTATCTCCCCATTTGACTATGCATCATTTGGCACGTGTGAATCATGTCTCATAGGCAAAATGACTCGAATTTCCTTCAAAGGTGTTGGAATGCGCGCTGCTGACCTATTAGGACTCATACATACTGATGTGTGTGGACCTATGTCAATCAACGCTAGAGATGGCTATAGATATTTTATCACTTTCACGGACGATTTGAGTAGATATGGATATGTCTACTTAATGAAGCACAAAAGTGAGTCCTTTGATAAGTTCAAGGAATACCAGAATAAGGTTGAAAACCAGCTGGGTAGAAAGATTAAAGCACTACGTTCAGATCGTGGTGGCGAATATCTTTCGAATGAGTTTGATCAACACCTTAAAAACTGTGGTGTAGTACTACAGTTAACTCCACCTGGAACACCTCAATTAAATGGTGTGTCCGAACGGAGAAATCGAACATTACTTGATATGGTTCGATCCATGATGAGTCACACGGTTGTGCCTGATTCATTGTGGGGCTATGCTCTTTTGTCAGCTGCTCTTATACTTAACCGAAGTCCGTCTAAAGCTGTTGACAAGACTCCATTTGAAATGTGGAAGGGAACAGTCCCTAACATGTCCTTTATTCGGGTTTGGGGCTGCGAGGCTTATGTCAAGTGGAGACACGAGGATAAGCTCGGCCCGCGATCGGTCAAGACATACTTTATTGGTTATCCAAAAGGAATGTTTGGTCATTACTTTTATTCGCCTACCGAACAACGTGTTTTTGTTGCGGCTAGTGCGAAGTTTCTAGAGAAAGAGTTTCTCGAGAACAGACGAGTGATAGAACCTTCGATCTGTCGGAGATTCAAGAACCAACAACCGAGCAACCAATGGAGGAAGATGTTCCTTCATCTTCTGCTGCGGTTAATATTCCTGAGGAACCTAGAAGGTCGGGTAGAGTCTCCATACCTCCAGACAGATACATTGGTATGGTCGAGGAGAACGATAGAGACGATGTTTTGCTCCTAGAGAGTAACGAACCCGCTACCTATAAAGGAGCCATGACCTGTTCCGACTCAAAGCTATGGCTTGAGGCCATGCAATCCGAGATGGACTCTATGTATGAGAATGACGTATGGGATCTGGTTGATTTGCCTGATAAGGTTCGGCCTCTTCAGTGCAAATGGCTTTACAAGATAAAGCATTCCGTAGGGGGACAACCAGACACCTATAAGGCACGACTAGTGGCAAAACGTTTCACTCAAGTGCAAGGATTGCATTATGATGAAGTTTTTGCACCCGTAGTCATGCTGCGTTCCATTCGGATAATCTTAGCGATTGCCGCTTTTCATGACTATGAAATTTGGCAGATGGACGTGAAAACCGCCTTCTTAAACGGTTATTTGGCGGAGGAGTTGTACATGGTACAACCCGAAGGTTTCATTGACCCTAAAAATCCTAAGAAAGTGTGCAAGCTTAAGCGTTCCATTTATGGACTTAAGCAAGCTTCTCGGAGTTGGAATCATCGTTTCGACCAAGTCATAAAAGCAAATGGTTTCATTCGATCGGTTGAGGAACCATGCTTATATGTCAAGTCGAGTGGGAGTAAAATCGTTTTCTTGATATTGTATGTCGATGACATACTCTTGATAGGGAATGATATTCCTCTCTTATCTTTGGTTAAGGTATGGTTAAAGAACCATTTCCAGATGAAAGATCTGGGCGAGGCACATCGCATATTGGGAATCCGTATCTACAGAGATAGATCACGACGGATGTTATCACTCAGTCAGGAGTCTTATATAGATAAGATTCTTGAAAGGTTCAGCATGACCAACTCCAAGAAGGGGTATCTTCCAATGACGTCTGGGATGCATTTGAGTAAAGCTCAGGCACCCAAGACATCTGAAGAGGTCGAGCGCATTGAATGCGTGATTTCATGATATTATTCATGGTCATTGCATGATTGGGCACCGTCGTCTTTGATTGCGTGATTTCATGATATTATTCATGGTCATTGCATGATTGGGCACCGTCAATGTATGGGTTCGTGAATGGATGATAATATGTTGGATTCTTTGTGATCATCGCATGACTTGGCATGGTTTGTTTGTCGAGTCTCAATCTTATCAAACTTATACCGCTAACGGTGAGATGCAAGCCCTAGTGAGCGTATTCGGTTGCCTAAGAGTGTCTTCCCCGAGTCTTTGTGTCACATGATGGATTCGGACTTGTAACTCTTATGCTCTTATCATTATATCTCGTATTGCCTATCTATCCTTATCGTATCTCACATGTATATCTATATATGCATGATTTTACTTTTGTATTTCCTTATATGTACGTTTAATGTGATATGGCTGGGAGAACCCGGAGTTACTCCCCACTGATTGTGGCGTTCATGTTTTTCATGAATGAACAGGTTGCTTGCATGGATGGCTTTTTGCTTATGCTATTTTGGGTTCGGGTGTGAGCTAGCGGGCGTTGTCCCTGGATGAAACACCTCTAGACGTTGTTTAGCTAGTTGCTAATTACTTTGTCTTTTGTTAACACTTTGAGAGACTACGTCTCTTGTGGTATTTTTATTTAGTTTGTAATATTTTGACACTCCTCAGATTTTTCTATCTTGCATGTATAAAGGTTTTTTAAATACCGTATTTCCGCAGTTTACTTCACATGCTTGTATGTTTTATATTTCCGCATTCGCGAGGGTTGTCACAATAATACAACAAGATAAAGATTCTCAACCAGATAGAGGAAGGTGAGAGGATTCCAAAATATTAATCGGATCTAGATTTGGTTAAGAAATGAAGGTTTTATGAGAGTTTAAATGGAGGAGTTTAAGGTGGGTTTTAATGGTGGAAACTAGATTTTTAGAGAGAGGAAAGAGGAGATGAAATCTGAAAATTAGATGGAGGGGAAGAAGTGAGGTAGGTTTGTGAGGTGGAATGAAACCTAATAGAGGTCTAATAAGACCCGATTGGTCCAATATCGAAAATGAGTCGATCCATACTAAAATTTCGCGTAGAATTCAAATATGAACTCAAAGCGGGGCAAAAAGACACGATTTTTACCCAACTAGATAATTTGCTAATTAAATCTAATATCAAGGCTAATTAATAATAATAATGATAATAATAAAATATTATTAAAAGCTAATCGCTAAATTTGCGGGTGTTACAATCACCCCTCCTTTAAAAAGTTTCGTCCTCGAAACTTGAAAGTAGAAAATTAAAGTTACAAGGAAAAAGATTGGATTTCAAAATCGACACGAAAAACTTTTACAAGGAACGACATTTCGAATACGTGGCTCTTCCCAAAAAGAGTTAGAGAAGAGTTTTCATAAGTATGAAAATTTATTCATCGATTAAAAGAGAGCCCGTCGCGAACAAGAATTCTAATTATCCAAATTAAATCAGGTCAAAATAGTGAAACCGAAAATCAGGACAACCGTTAGCAAGTGCTGGACTAGTCATCAGACGTCTCCAATAACTAGTCCACGCATTCAACAAACACAACATCCAAAAATAAAAGCAAAAAAAAATCCATTTTCACAAAATGAAAGTAGAAAAAATCCAATTTTAAACTTCTTTAAAAGGATAAATTCGAAACTCAACGTAAAAATTTGAAAATTTTCTCAAAGCGAAAACTCAAGACAATTAGACTTTTCACACTCCTAAAAGCAACTGGAGTATCAAACTCACAATCATGTTAATAAAGTATACACACATAAAGCAAAATGAAATATATTGGTCTCTTAGGGATAAAAAGATCACGATAGCGTCAATCAAAAGGTCCACAAGCATACGCATTGCCGACAAGATCAAATACCAACAAAAGCCGGCCTATCGGAAAGATTAAGAGCGGAATCAAGGACAAAGTCCTAAGAGCAGCCATTAGATATAGGGTCAACTGGAAGGACAACGACAGAGGATTGATATACAAAGTTATACATTATCTCCGAAAGGAAGCTTATCAAGATGAATAATAGAGGAATGAGCGATAAAGCTTACGCTCAAGGGAAGAACACCCAGGAAATAAGGAAAGCTAAATACTCTACTCCAAATATTAAAGTCATCATGATCGACTTCTCGGGCAATGTACCGAACCCAACTTATAGCCACAGTAAATGAAAGGACTTCCACCAATCGATATCATCAACGCTACCAGGAAGCTAGTCCTCAAAAGAGCGTAACTCGCCTCAGCTAGACCTTAACCACTTTCAATCGTTACACTCTATAAATATTATTTATAGCCACAAGATCAAAGCAACAGACACAAACATCTAAAATCCAACTAACCTCATTCAAGGCCTAACGACAAGGGAAGATCCACAATCAACTGAATACTCATTATCCAAAACTTGCAACGAACATTTCTTGATCTCAAACTATAATACCTCAAAGAAGAACAAGTACTAATTCCATTTCACAAATGGTTAGACACATGGCGATGAGAGAACTATCCAAATCATCTAGCTCATCTAGAACTCAAAATACATCGATCTCTTCTTACAAAAATATTCCTCAAATGATGGTCACCAATCCTAATTACCATAAAGTAAAGTCTCTTTTAGAATTAAACATTTAGAGACATCTAATTCCCAAATGATTTCCAAGGCAACTATTATGATATTAAACAAAACTGAACTATCATTCCAATAAACTCGGACCTCGAACTAAGACTACAACATCCAGCTCGAACGTCTAAAGCCATCAAGAGAGGATACAACACCACTATTAAGATCCATCCTAGAGTTTCAGTTCTATTTCCCATGATGAAATACACCTTAAAATTTGTTCAATCCAAAGACATATATTCTAGATCAGGAATCCCAAAATACATTATACTCGTTTTATGCCAAGCAAACGAGATATCCAAACCACTAGAAGAAATATGAAGCAATAGCGAGACAGGGAATGATACGAAATCTCAAGGTGAACACGAGAATAATCAGGCACGATAATAAAAGAGAGGAACGCTGAGAATATCGAGGCCATAAGTAAGAGACAACGCAAATAATAAAGTGATGAAGATATCCGAGTAAGAAAGAATATATGAGAATGCGATTTCTTAAAGAACGATTTTGACAAAAAACTTGCAAGAAAGCAAATGGAAACAGATGGTACAGGATTAAGAGATATAAGGTCTAACCCCCAAAATTTCTTCTTTAAAACTTAGGGTGATGGCAAAACAACCTATCCTTTTAACAAAGGTCTCTCACAAGTAACAAGGGACCACAGTACCACAATTCACCAAAATAATGTATACATACATACGACAAATTGATTATTTCGCAATTCATCCATCATTTCACATACCCCGGGTTCCCAAAAGCAAAATAGCAATCAAGCATAATATCATTTGATTAGTCTAGTTTAGTAGGGGTTAGTAAGGTTATTTTGATGATTAAATGATAGGTTAAGAAGCATACTTGGGGATTTTAGAGCTTATGTATTGGGTGTTGGTTTTGGAATGGACTTGTGTGTTTTAATGGGGTAATTGGACTGATTTCTTGCTATGAGTGGAGAAGGGCTTCTTTAGAGGTTGGTATTGGGCTAAGGAAGTCATGAGAGTGTTGATTTTGAAGCAAGTCAAGGCCCAAAGATGAAGGTCAAAGCACGGAAACAAGTGAAGAAGAGGAAGCGTCGCTCAAGGGAGCCGCGGGGCGCGGCAAAAGTGGCTATTTCACTAGCCGCGTGGCGCGGCTCAGCATTGGAATCCGTCGGCTCTTCTAATTCTTCTTTAATTCGGCAATTATGCTCACACTTTATGAGGTTTTATGAGGCTATATGAGGCTTTATTAGGATTTATGAAGATGCTCTTTGAAGACCTATAAAAGGAGGGATTGTTGATCAAATTAGACATATCTTCTTCCATCTTTTAATCATCATAATACATAGAAAAACATTTGATAATTTATATTTTTTTTAGTTATTTTGTATGGAAGGCTAAGTTCTACATATTGGAACAAGTTCTTGAAGCCAAGTTAGTTTTAATTGTAAGACTCTTATTCTATTTCTATTTCATTATTAGAGTATCAAATTTAGTTTGTATTATTGTTGGTTTGTTACTATGCACCTAGAATGATCAACTAGTTGTTAGTAGTTAACTAAATCATTGCTATATTAAATTAATGAATCTTTTGTTTGTTTATCTATTCCATTGTAGCAATTATAATTCATCAATGCGTATGCTTTTCATCATCATTGAGTTATAAGGGACTAAATTTGTATGAACCAAAGTGAAGCAACGCTTGTTTTCTTCATTCGTTTATCTTTGCTAAATTCCATTGTTTTACTCTACAATCTTGATACGATTAAGCGCTTGACTAAATTGACAATATTGTACGGGTTATTTGCTTACGCTTGTAACTAATAGTCATTCTTAGGTGGGATTAGAAGTCAACAACTTCATAGAAAAGTATTCAATATTGAAATAGAGTAGAACAGTCAATGATCAATTCATAACTTGTTGATGAAAATTACTTGGTCCAAGAATTATTCACATATTTGTTTTATATTTATAATTAACTACTTTCTCTTTATTATTCAATTCATTCATCTTAGTTTTAGTAGACTTAAAAAAAATCAACATTTCAAAACCCCCCAATTGTGTACTTGCTTTGGCACACATTTAATAAACAAAACACCTTCCTTGTGGGATCGACCTCTACTTACACATACTATTAGTTTGCGTTTGTAGTAGTTAAAAATACTAATTTCGAGACTCACGACAAGTCTAGCCAAATTGTGGCGACGTTGCCGGGGAAGGCTATCGTTTGTTTATTTGTGCAATTGCTTATTTATTTTTAGTTTTGTTTTGGTGTTTGGGTTTATGCCGGACACCCGTTCTACTAACAAGAAGTTGTTAGTTTTTGATCCAGAATTGGAGAAAACTCTTTTTCAGATTAGAAGGGAGATAAAGAGAAAGCTTCAATTGCAAAAGCAAGACAAGAAAGAGGAGAAAGAAAAAATCAACATGGTAAGAGAAACTAGGACTTTGAAGGAGCTCACCGTTCCCGATCTTAGTCAACAACCTTTGTGCATCACATTTTCGGACTTGGATGAAGGTATCACATTTGAGTTGAAGTCGGGATTGATCCACTTATTAACCTCATTCCATGGGTTAAGTGGTGAGGGTCCACACAAACATTTATCGGCATTTCATGTGGTATGCACTAGCATGAAACCGAATAGTGTCACCGAAGAGCAAATCAAGTTGAGGGCATTTCCTTTTTCACTAAAGGACTTCGCTATTGATTGGTTGTACTACCTTCCACCGGGTAGTATCACTACTTGGGCCGAAATAAAGAAGGTGTTTCTTGAAAAGTATTTCCCGCCACCAAATATTCTCATCTTAAGAAGGATATCTCAAATGTGGAGCAAAAGGATGATGAAACACTTTATGTGTATTGGGAGCGATTCAAGAAGTTATGTGCAAGATGTCCATACCATGGGTATAGTGACCAAGATCTCATCCTCTACTTTGTTGGAGGATTATTGACGGAAGATGCTCGGATGGTTCATGGTGCTAGTGGTGGTGGAATACTCAACAAGAATCCGGATGAGGCTAATGCATTCTTGAGTGAGCTTGATTCTAGCTCACGCCGATTTAGTGTGGGGTCCAAAACAAGAAGAGTAAACATGTCAAGTTCTAGCTCTAACCCATAATTGGAGAGCAAGGTTGAAGATCTGACTTTCTTAATGAGGGAGATGATCATGGGGAACAAGCAACAAGTGCAAACTTGTGGTCTTTGCTCATCTAATGTTCATGTCACTAATCGATGTCCACTTCTCGAAGAGGAGACCGAAGAGGTCAAGGCTGCTTACTATAATCCTATGCGGAGACCATCCCGGTTTCCAATATGGGAATCCATAAGGCGGTTTGAAACTACAAGGCCAACACAATCAAGGCTCATCATTTGGACAACAATTTGGTCAATCTAAACCAAGGTTCATTTCGAGGCAACAAGGTTTGAATTAATTCTCCTCTCAAGATCACACCTCCACTTCATCCATGTCTGCGGAGGAAATGATTCGGACTCTTACTTCTAATGTGGCCACTATGCAAGCTAATCAAGTGAAATTTCAACAAGAGACAAAGGCTAGCATTCAAAACTTGGAGAAACAATTTGGGCAAATGTCTAGTGCCCTTGGGAGACTTGAAGCTAGTGATTCCGGTAAGCTACCTTTCAAAACTATTCTGAATCCTAAGCAAATGCAATTGCTATTACTTTAAGGAGTGGGAAGGAGTTACAAGGACCAAAAGTAAACATTAGTGAGATAATTGAGCAGCAGCAGGAGGAGTTGGTGGTTGAGCCTATCGTCACCTCACCGTTGGTTCAAGAGGAGGAAGTACCACCGGTTTTTACACCTACTCATGTGGATGCTCCACCTTTTCCCGAGGCTCTCAAGAGGAAAAGTCGCCCTACACAAGACAAGGATGTCTATGAGACCTTCCAAAAATGCGAGGTAAACATCCCTTTATTAGATTTATTGAAAAGTGTACCTAGGTATGCTAAGTTTCTTAAAGAGTTGTGTACCATAAAAAGAAATCAAAAATTGAAGGGTGTCCAAAAAGTTAAAGTTAATGAACATGTGTCGGCCTTGTTTCAACATAAGTTGCCACCTAAGTGTAGTGACCCGGGTATGTTTACTGTGCCTTGTACCTTAGGAGACACCACTATCCCTAATGTTATGCTTGACTTAGGTGATTCAATTAATGTTCTCCCTGGCCTTATTCTTTATACAAGTCATTGAAATTGGGGTCATTAGTTAAAACATGGGTGGTAATTCAATTTGCCGATCGTTCAAATGCTTATCCTAATGGAGTGGTTGAGGATGTACTTTTAATGGTAGATAAATTAATTTTCCCGCTGAGTTTTAAGTACTTGATATGGAACATGATTCACAAGCGGCTCCTATTCTTTTAGGTAGGCCATTTTTTAGAACCGCAGGTACTAAAATTGATGTGTCTAATGGCTCTCTTACTATGGAAGCCGATGGTCAAGTAGTTAAGTTTAATATCTATGATTCTATGAAATATCCTCGTAATGTTCATTCTTGTTTCATGATTGATATTTTGGAGTCTTTAGTGCAAGATGTGCTCAATGTGAATGGAGGAGAGGACTTGCTTATAGCTATTGATAATAGCTTGTCTTGTGATGATTTAGGTTTTTCTCTTTCTCATGATTTGAAGGAAGTGGTGGCTTCTTTAGCCAAGATGGAAAGGCTTCCTATAATACCTTCATTTTATAAACCACTAACTCTAACTTTGCCTAGTGAGAAATTGTTGCCATCAGTTTTGCAGGCACCCGTGGTTGAGTTGAAACCGTTACCTTCTGATTTGAAGTATGTTTTTCTAGGTGATGAAGAAACTTTACCGGTGATTATTACTAGCAAGCTTACCGAGGAGCAAGAGGTAAAGTGGGTGGAAGTTCTTCAGTAGAATAAGCTTGCAATTAGATGGACCATTGTCGATATCAAGGGTATTAGTCCAACCACTTGTATGCACCATATATTCTTGGAAGAGGATGCCAAACCGTTAAGGCAACCACAAAGGCAATTGATTCCACCTATGATGAAGGTGGTGAAGAAAAAGATCTTAAAGCTTTTGCAAGTCGGTATGAGATACCCAATATCCGATAGCAAGTGGGTGAGCCCTCCTCAAGTGGTGCCAAAGAAAAGTGGAGTGACGGTTGTAGAAAATCAACATGGAGAATTGGTGCCCACCCGAGTGCAGAATGGGTGGCGTGTTTGTATTGACTACCGTAGACTCAAAGAGGTGACAAGGAAGGATCACTTTCCCTTACCTTTTATTGATCAAATGCTTGAGAGACTTGCCGGTGAGCCTTATTATTGCTTTTTAGATGGCTATTCAATTCGGGCTATTTTCAAATTGCTATTGCACCCGAAGATCAAGATAAAACCACATTTACGTGTCCATTTGGCACCTTTGCGTATCGACGCATGCCATTTGGGTTATGTAATGCTCCCGCAACTTTTCAAAGATGTATGGTTAGTACTTTTTCTGAATATGTTGAGATTTCATTGAAGTTTTCATGGATGACTTTACCGTGCATGGTGATTCCTTTTATAGTTGTTTGTATCATTTATCTCTCGTGCTTAAGAGATGCATTGATACTAATCTTGTCTTAAATTCTGAAAACGTCACTTCATGGTGGAGCAAGGTATTGTACTTGGGCATGTGGTTTCATCTAAAGGTATTGAGGTTGATAAAGCCATAATTGACACGATTCAATTGCTTCCTCACCTTACTAATGTTCGTGAAGTTTGCTCTTTCCTTGGTCATGCAGGTTTTTATAGACGGTTTATCAAAGACTTTTCCAAAGTAGCTTCACCATTGTGTAACTTATTGCAAAAGGAGGTAGAATTTGAGTTTGACTTAGTGTTTAAGGAGGCATTGGACAAGCTAAAAGAGAAGTTGACGTCGGCCCCAATCATACAAGCTCCAAATTGGTCTCTTCCATTTGAGCTTATGTGTGATGTTAGTGACTACGCCGTTGGTGACGTCTTAGGTCAACGAGTTGGGAGAGTACCTCATGTGATCTAGGATGCCTCTATGACTCTCAATGAGGCTCAAAAGAACTACTCTACTAGCGAGAAGGAAATGCTGGCGGTGGTATTTGCTAGAGAAAAGTGTAGGTCTTATCTACTTGGTACTAAAGTAGTGGTTTTCACTGATCATGTCGCTCTTACGTACTTGATTACAAAGAAAGAGGCTAAGCCAAGGCTTATCCGATAGGTATTGTTACTGATTGAATTTGACATAGAGGTGAAGGACAAAAAAGAGCCGAAAATGTGGTTGCGGACCACTTATGTCGGTTAGTGAATGTAGAGAAACTATGGGAAATATCGGTATACTTCCCTTTAAATAATTCGGATTATAATGAAATTATAACTATATGAATTTCTAGTCTTAAATGAAATTGCATAATATAAAACAAGAGATTAAGAAATAACCTTCGGTCCTAGCAAAAGGCCTAAGAACAAATACCAAAGTAGGTATTCTCTTAATCGTTACACCAAGATGGTTCAAGAAATGCCTTCGTCGTGCTAGAACGAATACCCAAAAATTACTTCTACTTTTGTGTGTAAATTGATGATGAATATGAAGATGAATGAGAGAGTTAAAAATCAGAATTTTCTCCTCTTTTCACCCTTTGTGTGCCGTGAGAATTCTAGTAGTTTAGGGTTTTATTTTTTTTCTCCTTTTTATCTCACTTGTGCCGTGAGAATTCAAGAGGAAAGCATAAAAAATCAAAAACTCTAGTTTCCTTATTTATCTCAACCTATATTAGGTAGTTAGCATATAATTTTATATGTACATAATGTAATATGTATTCTAATTATTACTAGTAATGGACCGTCACATAAACCGAGTAATGCCGGACCAATACACCATAATAATATCGTGTAATACATATCCGCCAACTTAAATATAACAGTTTACATTTAGTTTAGACCAACATTATATACATTGATTAAATATAACATTTTATATTCAATTACCAGCTAACATTATTTAATCGTTATTAAATAATCGTATCATCATCACATTGACTAACCTTTTAGTCAAATACATCGACTAACCTTTTAGTCATTTAATAAGGCATCAATATGATTATTTTCTCAAATAATCACATTTCTCAAACACATCCTTTAGGTGTGACTTTTAGGGATAAGTTGATCACCGCCATTTGTATGACAATAACGTCAAACTTATCTAGCAAGCCAACCGTTATCGATAAACGTTAATCAACTGATTATAATAAAAAGTATACCCTGTGAACCTTAGCTGTTATCACACTAACTGTGGAGGACACTAGCTCCAACAATCTGCCACTTGTCCTTACAAGTGTATGTGTGATAACCGATTCTCATATCCTTAAATTTCTCCCACTCAATGTAAAACAATTTGCAAAGTCCGCATTCACAAAGGTCGTATTTTACAAGTGATCAGTATCAAGAGTGGTTTTCCCGACTAGAGAGTAACTCAACTGATAAACGAATCATTATTCGAGCATGGCCATGCATTTCAGTTACTACTCCTCGAGTGGCCCTGAGAAATAACAAAACCTGATAAAGGGTTGGATATTTTTCTTCAACTCGAATCCTGCAGATGTAAGCACAGTATGAAATGACCCAGTAAAAATCTGCTTGGCCTCCTGTTACGGTCGACCGTGAGAAAGAAACCAAAGTCACCCAAAAACTGCCTTAATCTCAAGAGACAGGCGATAGTCAAAAGAATCGACTCTAGGAACACTATGGACGTCCAATCCACGACCTGGCACCGAATGTTGTTAAACATTTAGGACTCCATAACGTCGTCACGAATTACAATGTCCTACGAGGTATCCTTATAACTCGTATTTGTGATCGATCAGTCAACAGTTTGACTTATGGCTCGTTGAACCCACCATCAATCGACTTAACAATATAATAGCCAGAGTTATCAGCTCATGTAGGCGATTACGGACCAAAACACATATAATGTTATTCAGTTCACTTTGTGGTGTTCAATGTTGTCCATACAATCCACATGAAAAACAAAATATGAAAACAATACGATGAAGTTATTATTAGTATATGAAAAAGATGTATCTAATTCATACAAACAACTAATACAACTCAGGAACACGTTTAATTCCCATGGAAGTAACGTGCCCTACATGCTTATCATGTCTTAACGGTTTAGTGAGAGGATCTGCTATGTTATCATCCGTAGCAATCTTGTCTATCACTATCTCCTTTTGCTCCACGTAATCTCTGATCATGTGAGCCTTCCGAAGTACATGTCTAGATTTGTTGCTAGACTTAGGCTCCTTAGCCTGGAAGATGGCACCTCTATTATCACAATAGATGGTGATTGGGTCATTCGAACTAGGAACTATGGCAAGTCCTTGTAAGAATTGACGCATCCTTATAGCTTCCTTTGCAGCCTCTGAATCGGCATAGTACTCGGACTCAGTCGTAGAATCTACTATAACACTCTGCTTGGAGCTTTTTCAGCTGACCGCAGCGCCATTAAGAGTAAATACGAATCCAGACTGAGATTTCGAGTCATCCCGATATGTTTGGAAGCTAGCATCTGCGTAACCGGTTGCGCAAAGCTCAGTCTCTCCTCCATAAGTCAATACCCAATCCTTAGTCCTCCGTAGGTACTTAAGGATGTTCTTAACAACCATCCAGTGTGTCACCTAGATTGCCTTGGTACCGACTGGTCATACTCAAAGCATATGCCACGTCTGGACGAGTGCAATATCATGGCATACATGATCGATCCTATAGCTGACGCATAAGGAACCCGACTCAAAGACGACGACAGACGACCATCTCTCACGGTAAATGAAACGCACTACCATCGTGTACATGGCAAGTATGATTATGGGCAGCCACGGGAGTAAACTTCCCTGAACGCATCACGATCAATCCATTTCGCGTATGTAGACTAATTTCCTCCTGGTAGGAACGATAATAAACTGCTTCCTATCTAACCTGGCCAGATTCTCGGAATCACATTTTCCGATTCGACATGCGATGACATTTCGCATCCAAGAATCGGTCAATCATAGACGCCGAGTACCCCAAATTCGGTAGATCAATTCACGAAAGAGGCGGAAAAGAGCACAAGCCTCATAACAAGCGGTACGCTACATGCAAATAACACCACCTCGCAAGTACACAACATTTGACGGCCGGGTCGATCAACGCATAGCGTTCAACTCCCAACAACGTCGTCGTATGCCCACTACACATGCAATTAAGCAGTAGGATACCTCTCCGTTCCGACATTCCAGCCTTACGAACGGGAAGGTAGCCAAGGAAATGAGAGTACAAAGCACAAGACAAAATAGTGCTCAAACCGTATCATTTGTAAAAACCGACTCAAAGTGGGAACATACCAAAAACCGTCACAAAACATGAGAATAGGGAATCATATAAGTTTAAATATGATAAACATGAGTCAATACATGATACATAAGCATTAGAACAAGTTTATGAAGCATAATGAATAAAAAACATAGATACCTCTCCAAAACAACGTTGTTTGGAAACCAACGAAAACAAGGGTCCACTTCAAACGGTCATAACTAGAGTTCTAGACATGCAAATGCAGAAATTCCAAATGGAGGTGATAGCTTATCCTCTTACGGTTCCAACGGGATGTCACACGCCCAAACAAGCAAGTAACGAAGGAGATATGATCATTTTACGAAAAGGGGTCAGTGCAGGAAAATTTCTGTCGGCAGCGAGTGACGCAGCCTGCGTCACCACGACGCAGCCTGCGTCCTACGACGCAGCCTGCGACGCAGCCTGCGTCCCCCAACGCAGCCTGCGTCCCACACGGGATCCAGGGACGATCAATTTCCAACAAGTTACCAACAACAAAATCCTCATTTATCATCACAAACCATCAATTCTCATATCAATTAACAACTAACAACAACCAACAACAACAACACAAGTCCTAAGCATACTAACCATAATCTAAATACGGTTTCTATCCTAGAATCACATAAAACACGTAAATGATATCGAGTAACCGTTCACCGTTACCTTTAAGCGTCTTCACTACTCGACAAGCTCCTCTTCTATTAGAAAATAGTCTTTGTCGGGATCTTGGAGGTCACCACCTACATATAGATCATAAAAGATGAATAAAATTCATCTTGAGAAAGACGGAAAGTTTGAAAAGCGAGAAAGACGATACTTTTAATATGAATACGGATAGAGGAAGGTAAGAGGAGAAGAATGAGACGAACTTACGCAAGTAACGAATGAGGTAGGAGAATTCTAAGATTGAAAAGATTATGGAGGCAAGGTTTTTGATATTTGCTTAAGGAAGAAGAAAGAAATGAGTTGTGTTGAATGAATTAGGTTAGGAGTAGTATGAGGGAGTATATGTAGGAAAAGTCAACGAAAGTCAAAGACGGCTCAAAAGTCAAGAAAAAGTCAAAGACGGCTCAAGACGGGTTTTACTTGAAATCTCGCGGAAATTCCAAATACGAACTCGGAAATTCTAAATTCGACTCGGAACATAAAATTCTATATTAAAACTTAAATTTGCTGAAAAGTAACCGTAAAATATTTTCACTATAAAAATAGGGTACATTTGCGTGTGTTACAATTATAATGTTAGGTAGAGACTTAGAAGACCTGGTTGAAGACTATTTCTTGATTTATGAAAAGCTTAGAAGATGTTATATAAGGTAACGTAGACGGGTTACTCGATGTCACATCTTATGTGTTGTGTGTTTAGGATAGATTTTCACATGAAAAGATGAGTTCTTTATGTTACACTAGCATAGATTGGTGACTACCACTACAAGAAAACAACATTCAGGCGACTGATATTGGCGACTAATTTCAGTCGCTAAAATGAATTTGGCGACTGAAATCAGTCGCCAAGACCCAGTCGCAGTCATTAGTCGCCAAAAAAATTCGGGCGACTAATTTCGGTTGCCAAATTTGGCGACTGAAAAAAGCGTCGCCAAATTGGCGAAATGGCGACTGAAATCAGTCGCCCAAATTGGCGACTGAAAGGTGATGTAGTCGCCAATTTGGCGACTGAAATAAGTCGCCATCAGTCGCCAATTTGGCGACCACTACAGCCTTCAGTCGCCAAATTGGCGACTGATTTCAGTCGCCAATCAGTCGCCAAAAGGCCTTTTAATTTGCAAAAATACAGGGGGTTTGGCGACTGAAAGTAGTCGCCAAATGAACATTTCAGTCGTCAAAAAACCTGTGATATTGCAAGAAAAATTCTGTTTTCATCCTGCCATTTCGTTACCATACCATACCTGCAAGTATAATAGAAAACAACCATAATTTCACACATTTACAACAACACGATGTGAAACCAACATCCTCATATATATCAAGAAAATTGTTTCAAGTTTACAAATCTTCTTAAACGTTAACAAACCAAGTTTAAACAAGCACAAGTCACAAGTTTCTAAACTAATATCAAAAGCCAAGGGTCATATTGGGTTCGGCTTGCATACCACCACCTCCATTGCCTTCATCATAATCTCGCCGAAAGGGAGGCGGACCTTGGTTGCAGTTGTCGAACCTGCTTTCCCAAGCCTTCAATTTTTCTTTCATTATCCTTAATTTCTCATCCCTTTCCGCGTTTTTTCTTCTTTCTTCGTTAAGTTGGGCTTGGAGTTTTCCCACGACTCCCGGCTCGTAGGTTTGTTTTGAGCTGGAAGGCATTCTTCCCCTTGGAGTTTCATAAAATACGTCCTTAGCCGACCCAATCCCGTAGACATTCCCCTTTTTGAAACCCTTTACCAAGTCGAACCAAATCTCGTTATCGGACTTGTCGGGTTGCCTAACTTTCTCGGCGGAAAATGCTTCCTACAAAATATAAACATTGTTATTAAAAATAGCTACAAAATTTGTTAAACATTCAAAAAAATGAACTTATTGTAAAAATCCAAAAATGGTTTGAAACTTACATATAATTCCTTATCTTTTGGCTTTATCCAATATCTTCTATTGTCTTGGAGTCGGGAATGGGTGTCAAGGAAGAGCTCCGGAGCCGTGGGCGTGTTAGCTTTTTTCTTCTTACCCTTCTAAAAGAAGAAATTAAAGACTTGTATAAGAAGATTTTAATAATAAAAAGAATTTAAGTTATAATTTTCAAATGGACGAAAAAGTGGAAATTATAACTTACACCCAAAACTAGGTCCAGGAAAGATCGAGATCCTGCGTGATGTGACGGCTCAGCCGCTCCATCTTTCTTTCCTCCTTTTTTATTTTTGGATGCTTGGGCCGACCTAGCCTGAAACTCCGGAGTTTCACGATATTTAAGCATATCTTCATATGCACCACCTACAAGTTAAATAAGTATTATAAAATATGATAAAATGTGTTAAATTATAACTATATACAAATAACAAAAACAATTAAATACCTCTCATATGCTCCGGCTCCTTCTTCCTCTTGACAACCTTATACATGTTGTCCCTTAACCGTCTAGTGCATGTCTCATTGTACCTTTGACGTACAATATACTCTAATCCGGCCGGCCAGTCAAATGTTTTCTACAATTTAAAAGGTAAGTATTAGTAAAATAAATTATTAATTGAAAATTATAATAATATAACAAAATATAAACAAAAATAATATACCCTAAAATTATTGAACCATTCCTCTTTTTGTGTGGAGGTAGCATTTGTCCAACAAGTAGGAGCAACCCCCGTCATCTTCATCTTTGTACTTTGAGTACAACCTCGTACAACCTTTTGAAACGAAAACCTGAAAAATAAATTATGGAATAGTATGCATTTATGTTAAATAATGTAATATAATTATAAAATAATAAATTAAAGACATTGGTCGTTGTCTTACCAAAAACCAGCGGGATCAAGTATCATCTTCCCTTCCGGGGTGAACTGGATCGTCTCCGATGTCTGATCCGAGGACTCATCGTCATTGGCCGATTCCTCATCCAACGGATTCTGCTGATCAATAACCTCCATCTCCTCCTCGTCGACTGAAGAAGTACTACGGCGTCTATTTGAACCGCCGCCACGTTGTCTACCTCGACCTCCTGCCATCTACAATTACACAAATATTCAAATTGTTAGAAACGGTTAATAACATTAAAAAAAACATAAACATAAAGTGTTAATAACATAAAAAAAAACATCAAATAACATAAAAAACTTAATTAAAATATATATAAATATATCTTTACCCAATTAATCATTATCATCATCAAATTCGTCATCATCGTCATCATCATCACCACCATTTGATTCATTGTCATTATCACTATCACCACCACCATCACCGTCAACTTGACCATCACCATCCTCGTTTTCTAAATCCTCACCCTCTTCATTTCCATTCTTATAAATGTCCTCATCAGGTGGAGACAACATAAACCCGCTAGATACTATTTCTTCTTGAAAAAAAGTTGTATCTACTTGTGAGCGTGCTTTTGTCTTAAAGATTGCACACCACTGCTTTTGATTTCGATCATTCTTCGTGCTTGGATAAGAAGCGAAATATACTTGATTGGCTTGATGTGCGAGTATAAATGGATCATACTTTGAGTATGTCCGGGTATGATTCACTTCGACGATTTTATAACGTTCATGAACTTTCATACCGGCCACAGAGTTATCCTTCCATTCACACTTAAATAAGACAGTATTATAAGAACGCTCACGCCCATTATAGCTCAACTCAAAGATATCCTCAACTATACCATAGTATTCGTTGTCATCAAGAGAAGAAATAGTAACACCATAATTGCACCTAGCCTTATCCTTACCGTAGTTGAATGTATGGAAATTAAATCCGTTGACCGAGTAACGATTCCACGTTTTAACCATTCGTGAAGGACCAAAGGCCAAAGTCCTTATCAAATCATCTTGGATATTTAACTCAATTACATGGTTCCGAAACCATGCTGCAAATTGATCCTCATGGTTACTCCAAACATCATCTCTATTCACATTAGGATGTGCTTTAATGAAATCATTCACAAACTCCGTTTCATATGATTCCAGAATCTCACAATTAGAAAGAACGTAAAGGTGAGCACGATCATATTCTTTGTCATCCAAATATCTTGTTCCCCCAATTGATGAACAACCCTCATCATCATGCATTTGGAAAAACTCGGGTAAACTTGTCTCAAGTTCATCCGCTTTATCAACACTCAAGTTTTTTGCTTTGGTTTCTATATGTTTTTCAAAGTAAAGAGAGCAAAAATTTGCAATCTCTTCCGTTAAATACGCATTGCATATTGAACCTTCAACCCGAGCTTTGTTACCAATTTTCTTCTTCACGTGATTAAGAAACCTATTCAATAATTGATGGGATTAATAGTTGTTAAGACTAGTATATAAATATTAAATCAATTATATATAGTACGATAATAATTATAATTTAATTACTACTTAGCGATCTTACCTTTCAAATGGATACATCCACCTATATTGGACAGGGCCTCCAACTTTGGCTTCGTAAGGCAAATGTATCGGTACATGCTCCATGGAATTAAAAAATGATGGAGGAAATATCATCTCGAACTTACACAATATCTCTGGTATTTGCTCCTCAAGACGAATCATGTCATCAACACATATTGAAGACGAACATAAATCTCGAAAAAATTGACTTATCTCAACAATTGCATTCCACACAGGAGTGGGGAGGAGATGTCTCAAAGATACAGGTAATAATCGTTCCATGAAGATATGACAATCATGACTTTTCAAGCCTTGCAACTTTAGCTCCTTCATATCAACACATCGACTAAAATCGGATGCATATCCGTCAGGAAATTTTAACTTTCTTAACCACTCACATAATACCTTCCTTTGAGCTTTGTCAAGTGTAAAAATAGATTTTGGCTTAGACTCATCGCTACGAATGTGAAGATTGGGACGATTACAAATTGTCTTCAAATCTTCTCGTGATTTAACAGTATCACAAGTCTTTCCCTTTACATCCATAATCGTGTGAATCAGTTGCTCAAAGAAGTTCTTTTCTATATGCATTACATCCAAATTGTGCCTAATTAACATCGTCTTCCAATAAGGAAGATCCCAAAAAATGCTTCTTTTAAACCAACCAATTTTCTTCTTTTTCAGCACCTCCGTCTCTGCTTTAGTACAATCAATAGTACGTGACAAATCACAAACCATATCCCACACCTTATCCCCCGGAAGTCGATCTACAGCATGATTGCGCTCCACTTTACCTTTTCTGAAAGTTTTTTTGTTGCTCCTAAAGGCATGCCCCTCCGGTAAGAATTGTCTATGACAATCAAACCAACTCACTTTATGGGATTAAGGAAGCGAAAATGCTTTGTTTTGGTACATGCAACAAGGACATGCCTTTTTTCCCGCGGTAGACCATCCAGATATCATACCGTAGGCCGGAAAATCATTAATGGTCCACAACAATGAAGCTCTTAGTTGAAAATTTTGCTTTAAAGACACATCATATGTTTGCACACCTACTTCCCACAATTGTTTCAATTCTTCCACCAAAGGTTGCAAATAACCATCTAAGGCGATTTTTGGATTATCAGGACCAGGAATAGTTAGTGACAAGAAGATGAATTGTTTTTTCATACATAACCAAGGTGGTAAGTTGTATGAAGTGACCATTACGGGCCAAGAAGAGTACTTTCTACCAAACTAGCCAAATGGAGCAAAACCATCTGTACAAAGGCCAAGTCGCACATTACGGGGTTCCTCAGCAAAGTCGGGGTAAAGTATATCAAACCGCTTCCATTCCACTCCATCACTCGGATGACACATCTTTCCCGGAGTACGAGGATTTTCCTTGTGCCATCTCATTTGCTCGGCAATGTTTTTGGTAGCAAACATTCTTTGAAGTCTAGGAGCTAGAGGAAAGTAAGTTACGGGATTTTCGGGTATTGGTTTCTTACTCTTTTCACCTCTTTTTTTTTCATTCTTTCCTTTTTTACCCTTCAAGACAATACAGTCGCCTGAAACAAGATTTCTTGTAGTGTACTACTTAAGTATTTGTTGGAATTCATCCCATATTCTTAACTTGTGCAAATTTATGTTAATGATGTTGAATCCATCTTATTAATTGTTAAGCTTATGTTTAATATCTTAAATGTTGGCCTCATAATATTTTAATGATTGTATGGAATGATTTTCTACTCATTTGATGCAATAAGTGAGGTTTTGTAAAGATTGATGTTGGTAATTGGGAATGGGTGTAATTGGATTTGGCATAACTTGTGTGTGAATTGAATTTGGGAAAGCCATGACCGAGTCTCGTGCAAAGAGAAGCTATCTCGACCTTCGTCAAGGGCGTGACATCCAAGTCACGGGCGTGACATAAGAGGCAGAACCATAACCCATCTTCGTCACGGGCGTGACATGCATGTCACGGGCGTGATATGCATGTCCCGGGCGTGACGACCAGCAGTTCTCCTGTACTGACCCCTTTTTCGTAAAAAGATCATGTCTCCTTCGTTACTTGCTTGTTTTGGGATTATGACCTACCGTTGGAATAGTAAGAGGATAAGCTATCACCTCCAGTTAGAATTTCTGCATTTGCATGTCTAGAATTATACTTATGATCGTTTAAAGTTGACCCATGTTTTAGTTGGTTTCCAAACTTGTTGTTTTGAGATGGGATCTATGTTTCTTACTCATTATACTTCTTAAACTTGGTCCAATACTTATGTATCACATATTGACTCATGTTTATCATTGTTAAATTTATATTATGCTTTTCTCACATGTTTAATGACGATTTTAGCATCTTTCCCCTTTTGAGTCGATTATGACTTGAATAATGAATCGAGTATTGTTTGTTGGATGTTTTGAACTTTCATTTCCCGGTAGCACCCCTATACTCGTAAGGCTTGAATGTCGGAAGGATGGAGGTCTCACCTTGATGCTTTTGTGCATTTGTTAGTGGGGATATGACGACGTTGTTGGGAGGCGAACGCAATGCGTTGATCGACCCGACCGTTAAATGTTGTATCCTTGCAAGGTGTTGTCATTGCATGTAGCGTACTTGGTTGTTTATTCTTGACCTCATCTCCGTGCGGGTTTAGCCGGAGGATGATGCTTGTACTCTTTCCGCCTCTTTCGTGCGCGTTTAGCCGAATATGGGGTACTCGCTTCCATGTGGGTTTAGCCGGAGGATCGAGTCTTAGATGCGAGGTTTTATCGCATGTCGAATCGGAAGGGTTTATCCCGAGAGTTTGGCCAGGTTTAGACTAGGACTTCCGTATTGTTGTCGTCCTACCGAGAGGAGTAGAGTCTTGAGTATACGACACGTTTATCGTATATGTTTCAGGGAAATGTTGATCCCGTGGACTAGTTCGTCTTGTCTTGCAAAGTACAGATGCTAGTGCGTGTCATTTACCGTGAGAGTATGTTTGATAATATTTTGGCTTGTATACTTGGAATACTGGATGCTTATGATTTGTTTGACTGTCGAGTCCCTAACTTTCTCAAGCATGTGGTCGCTAATGGTGAGATGCAAGCCATTGGTGATCTATATGGTTGCCAAGGGGAGTCTTCCCGGAGTCATTGTTACATGAAGATGATACGATTGATGATTCATATGCTTAGATATTGTTATTATTTAATGCTACCCTTATATTCGCCATGATATGTATGTACACATGATGAAATATGAGTTATGCTTACTTATGTGCGTTTTGATGTGATATGGCTGAGAGAACTCCGAGTTACTCCCCACTGATTGTGACATTCATGTTTCATGAATGAACAGGTTGCAGGTTGGTGTTTGCATGGGGTATGACGAGTGAGCTAGCGAGCGTTGTACTTACAACGATTCACCCTTAGCGTTATAGTTTTTATTAGTTTTATTATCTTTCTTGTATTCATCAAGGGACCGGGATCCCTTGTTTTTATTTAAGTTAGATTTTGTACAAACGATTTGTTAAACTAAGTTTTGGTTTTATAATAGAGTGACATTCGGGGTTTTGTCTTTAAAGTTTTAAAAATCTCGTATTTCCGCTGCAAACTATGTGTTTACTTTATTGCTAAATCGCGGGGTGTCACATATTGCTTCGACCACGTGTACGAGTATTCGATGATTTCTGCTCGTCCTATAGCCAAATTCCTCTAACGAGTCTCCGCTTGTCCTTCTACTTCTATTTAATTGTCTTCTTTTTTCTAGGTGTTGATTAGCTGACCAAGTATATCATTCACCTCGTTTAGTTGCATCATTTTTTTATGTGTTTCTTTGCTAATTCTTTAATCATGCAGTGTCACGTTATTCATGTTGTTTATGCAAAAATTATCCAAACATTTACCCCTAAAATTAAATTGTTGCATAAGCCTGATTTGAATAAGAGTATTTACCCATTACTGTCACTTGCATGTCGATATGACAATTATATCCACTTGCCTTTTTATTGTAGAGTAAAAAACAGTTCTTCACCTATAATAACAAAACTCCTCCACAAGCTCTACCTTTCAAGATTTTTGTCCCACCTGCTTATTTATATTCACATAATAAATCGCCTATATGTAAAATTCAAGTAATTTACAACTCTATCATGGATGATAAAAAAAGCAAAGATGATGTGAGCGCACATTTTCCCGTTCATATACCATGGTTGGGAGGGCGTTGAAAATATCCTTGGTGTCATACTCATCCTTATAGTTGTTTTGTTTGTAACAATATTTTTTATGAGAGTTATTGCTCGTTTGTGATCTTCTAAAGTTCATTGTTATCTTTGACATTCACGATGAGAAGTTGGACATGCGGCATGGGCTCCGTCCCTAGCTGTTGCACATGCTCTATGGTCATGTTATTGCCAAGGTTAGTGACTAACTTTGCTTTGCAGGCTTGCAGTTAGGTTCCACACAGATGGCGTAGATTGCTCCGACTATAAATACACGAGACTGTGGTTGAAGAGATAATGCTTTGGCTGTTTTTTTTGTTGGTGTGAGATTCTTATTTTCCTTCCGTTCAGTTGTTGTTCACCTGAAAACACATAACAACCGTGTTTCGGGGGGAAGCCTCTATGATGCCAAGTCATAATATGCTTCTCTTTGCTCGACCAAATTCCTCGTGAGGAGTTACCTGTGCCTGTTAAATTTGGAGAGAAGTGAATAACCTTAAAAAGTGGAGTTTAGATACATTCCTGGGTAAAAATTATTGAGTATTTATAGGTGTACTTGTACGAGCAAGGTTACTCACATGGTAGATCCACGTGTCTAGTTTCGTACTGTCTACCTGTGTTTGAAGGTAGTCGGCTCTCTGGGCCGACCGTTAGGTAAGTTCGTCGTGCTGGTAGGTGAGTTTGTACAATGGTCAAGGTGTCGGCTTTCATGACCGATCCTTGGTGTGTTTTCCTTGACTAATTACTTTAATCACTCTGATGATTGGAATTAAAGTATTATACATGGTCCGTACATAATACCAAAAGTGCGTGTTTCATCATTAAGGAATATACTTTTTTCTATTGTTATAAATGAGAATTTATTACTAATTTAAACATTATAATTGATTATAATGTAAGATAATATGATAAAGTATTGATTCTACAATTGTACGATTTCATCTTCTCTTTATCATTGTAATATCCTTTCAGATTGCAATATATATGCATATTTATGACTAAATCGCTAGTGGGTTAACTTACTAAAAAAGAATGCTCTGTAAGAGTTTGAAAGACAATAACTTGATCTACTACAAGTTGAAAACTCTCATAAAAATCAATTCTACTTGACCATATATGTACCTTTATCAACAACCATAAATATATGTTAAAATAAAAAAGGAATTGTGATAGCTCTTAACTTTAGGCCGTTGAACAAAATCTTTTCATAATCGGAAAAGGAAAAAAAGAACCAAGATGAATCTATAATCTGTTATTTTCGGTTAAACATAATCTTGTCGTAAAAGGAGTTAAGTTGAGCTAAACGAAGATGAAATAATAATTAATTTTAATAGATTAAACTAAACCGAGTTTATCTTAGAGTTGATTTAAACACACGTAATTGAACTAAATAAACCTCAACTAAAATGAAGTACAACCAGTCTCACACAAAATGAGCATATTCGTTTAAATGAAGAACTGGTCGAGTTGCCTTTCACAAAGAGGTAAGTAGAAGGGCACGTGAGAATCCACTTGGTTTTTCAGTTGCTCTCATACTCCTTATCCGTTTTTATTAAATACTCCCTCCTAGTCACTCATTTCTTCCCCTTTCCCTTTTACACAAAAATTAAGGAAATGATTTTGGACCACGCAAAACACACTACTCAACATACAAATGAATTTAAACCACACAAAACACACATCCCCACATCCAAAAAGGAAAAGAGGGAAGAAAATCCGACTTACCCAATAAGGAAAGAGGGAAGAAATGACCGATTATGAGAGAATAGTGAATGAAGTAAACGGACGGTCGAAAGAATACGGCCTAAATTTACAGCAGCACCTTTTTCTTTTTCTGTTTTTTTTTGGAAGGAAAAAGGATAGAGAGTAGAGGAAAAAGTGAAATACTAGTAGTATAGTCGTACTCGTATAGATCCCAAAACTCGTTTTTGAGCAGTCCATATTTATTGACAATACTACCTTGAACCTCCATCATCATCTCACTCCTCACCTAAACACTGTTGGCAGCTAAGCCGATTGAGAGAGAATCTGTTGCCTCATTCTTTCTTTATTATACTTTATACTATATAAAATACATATACTCAAATAAATCAATTTAATTAGTAATTAATAATTAATAATGTGCACGCCCATGTCCAGCAAAAGCACAGCAGCCACGAGCACCACCGCTGACGATAATGCGACGTCGTCTGAAACAGGAGGAGACTGGAGAGAAGAGACCATCAACGGCGGATCACTACGCCACGTGGAACTGACCGGATCCAACGGGTGGGCGTCACCACCGGGTGACCGCTTCAATATCCGATCTAAACAGTATTTGACAAAGAAGACTAAGTGTCCTGCCGGTGACTACTTGCTTAAACCCACCGCCGTTGACTGGCTCAGGTCGCCGACTAAGCTTGAGCACGTCCTCTCACGCCCTGACAATCGTGTTATGCACGTGCTACGTGGTTACCACGCGCGTGCTCACTTTCTCAAGACTTTTGTCTTTGCTATTAATCTTCAAGTCCCAGGTTAATCTCTTTTTTTTCACTCACTTTTTTATCTTTGATTTTTCTGATGTTCACTTTCACCCTATTGACTTCTTTTTTATCCTGTTATTGTGAGTAAGTCTTGCTTAATACCGACACTATCCCAAGCTTAGGGACGGGTCAAATACTAACACATGGTTGTAATAGAGACAATTTTTTTGTATTTTTTAGGTAACAAGTGGGCTGTTTTGTTATGTATTTGACCCGTCTTAAGTCTAAGGATGAGAATTTGTGTTGTTTGATTGTACTAGACGGAGAAACCTAGATTAGGGTAATTATGATTGTATTTTTAAGGTCAATCCGAAGCAACGCTGAATGATTGTTTCCGAAATGGTTGGTAATCCAAAATAGAAGCTTGATTTCGGAATTACCCTCTGTTTCTTTGGAGTGAGGAAAAGCATGTTTATGTTTTGTTGTTTGTATAGCAAAATGGGTTCCATGAAAAATGGAGGGGAGAATCCTAGAAGCGTAATTAAAATTATGATGAGGGAAAATGATTACCTTCATTCCGTCACATCCATCCGTCTTTCTAAACAAACGAGTGTTATTGTTTCCCTTCCACTACTCTCTATCCAAACAAAGGTGTTAGACGATATTGTTGGAGTATCAATCTAACAAAAGGGTTATAAAATTGTTCTCTTGACGAATATGGCAATTCAAGCTTGATAGTCACTGACTCACTGTGTGAAAATACAACCTATATAGATATAGTAAGGGACTAGAGAGTAGAGGCTATGTGTCAATCCAGTAATAATGTCAATCCATCTCGCTAAACTTATGCATAATTCTATAAATGTCCTCTTATTTCCTACTTTTACCTACACTAGGCAGTAGCCTTTAAAATGTGAAATGATGTTTTTTTATGTTGAATTTAGGGAGGGAGTATCATAGTGCGGTATTCTACTTTTCGACGGATGACCCGATCCAACCAGGTTCATTGTTAGACCGTTTCATAAATGGAGATGATGCATTCAGAAATAGCCGGCTGAAGATGGTAAATCTGATAGTGAAGGGGCCGTGGCTTGTAAAAAAAGCTGTAGGTAACTATAGTGCTTGTTTATTAGGAAAGGCGCTGACTTGCCGGTATCATAGGGGGCCTAATTACTTAGAAATTGATGTGGATTTATCAAGCTCTAAGATAGCTGGTGCAATGGTTCATTTGGCACTCGGGTATGTGACCTCGGTGTCGATTGACATGGGATTTCTTGTGGAGGCTCAAAGTGAAGAGGAACTGCCTGAAAAATTGATCGGGGCAGTCAGGATATGTCAAATGGAAATGAATTCAGCCTCCTTTGTTGACTCTACGAGTACAGCGTCGTCTAATTTAGTTGGGGTTAGCGTAGGAAAGTCAGGACTTGCTAAGGTGAATCATGTTGATGCTGAGAGTGAGACCAGTGATAATAATCATGTTTCATGAGATATAGAGGCTGTGGGTATGAACATCTTTGTAGTGGAGAGAAGTCGGTAAATGGTTTATATTGTTGTTAATTAATTTCCATTCTTGTAAATTTCCCACTTCAAATTGGGATGAGGAACAGGATTATGTAACCTGAGAAGAGTAATAATAAAATGTCTTTTCAATATAATGTTTAAATTTTTTTTTTCCATTTCTGTTAAAAAAGAAACTTATTTATCAAAAGGTGTCCAACTAGGATAGAATCCCAAACCTAACCTCCGTCTCTTTAATGACTAATCTTACCTAATCCCGTCAACTCACCCACAATCCTCTCACCTCACACTCCGTTTACCTTATCTTAACTCGCCCCTCCAAATCCCAAATACCCACTAGGCCACCACAACTATGACGTGACCATCCGCACAACCACCATTAGCCACCACCAAATCACCTTTTGGTGACAACGTCGACCACTACCTATTAACTCTTTGTAGAAACCTCATCTCCTTTTACCCATTCTCCCTTCTGTAAAATCGAAAATGGAGAACTACTGCTACTTTACTTTTTGCAAAAGGACAAGGTGGTAGTCCCTTAAACCAGCCGAAAAATGCCACCCCTACTCTCATTATTGTCATTCTCAACACAAAACCCACAAGCCCAATCGCGGAAATACGACAACTTCAACTTCGTCCCTGACAAACAACGCCTCCCTCTTTCGTGTCATTCTGTATGGCATCTTTCTCAAAAGAAGGTTTAGATGACTAATTAAACCTCTTATTTTTGGCGGAGTGAAGGTCGTCTTGTCATCGTTCTTCGACCTCACCTCTTTTTAAGAAGATCTAACATATAAGGTGTATTGGCGGTCGAATGGCGGTTATGTAGTGGGTTGAATAGTGGGTGGATGGGGCGTAACACCCCGTTTATTTATTTAATTCTAAGCAAAGTCGTTTGACTCGTTTTAGTCTATTTTTCTTTAACGGCTATTTAAAAGAATTTAGGTCATTTAAATGGGTTTATTTATACGTTTTAGCTAGTACAATTATTAGTAATGTAAAATTATATGCTAATAATTTGGTATTTGTTTATTTCGGTTGTAAATCGATCTTTGTTTGGAGTATTGAGCAAATCCCGCTTTTATCCTTCTTTTATTAGCAAACCCGAGTTTCTAACTATTGATTCAAGTCAAACCAGAGACATAGAATGTGACAACCCTCGCGAATGCGGAAATATAAAACAAACAAGCATGTGAATTATATTGCGGAAATAGGTAGTTTTAAAAACTTTTATACATGCAAGTTAATTAAAACGAGGAGTGTCAAATATTACAAACTAAATACGAAAATACAACAAAGAGACGGGGTCTCTTAAAATGTTAGCAAAGAACAAGTGTTTAGCAAAACTAGCTAAAATCGTCTAGTGGTGAAACTTCCAGGGACAACGCCCGCTAGCTCACACCCGAACCCCAAAATAGTCAAGCAAAAAGCCATCCATGCAAGCAACCTGTTCATTCATGAAAAACATGAACGCCACAATCAGTGGGGAGTAACTCCGGGTTCTCCCAGCCATATCACATTAAACGTACATATAAGGAAATACAAAAGTAGAGCATGCATATATAGATATACATGTGAGTTTCGATAAGAAAAGGTAGGCAATACAATATATAATGATAAGATCATGTGGAAATAAATTCCGAAACCATCATGTTATTCAAAGACTCGGGAAAGACACCCTTAGGCAACTATATACTCACTAGGGCTTACATCTCACCGTTAGCGGCATATACTTGATAAGATTGAGACTCGACAATCAAACCATGCCAAGTCATTCAATGATCAATCATATAATCATTCATCCAACCATACCAATATATTGACGACAGCTCTCACGGTAAATGAAACGCACTAGCATCGTGTACAATAGCAAGACAAGCCAATGGAAGCTCACGGAATAAGACGTTTTCCGGAACCGTATACGATAAGACGTTTCGTATACTCATGACATAGACAAAGAACGGGATAAGACGTTTCCCGGAACCATGTACGATAAGACGTTTCGTACACACAAGACTCTAATCCTCTCGGTAGGACGACGATAATAATACGATCCTAGTCTAAACCTGGCCAGACTCTCGGGATAAGACGTTTCCCGATTCGACATGTGGTAAGACGTTCCACATCCAAGACTCGGTCAATCATAGACGCCGAGTACCCCAAATTCGGTCAACCTTCACGAAAGAGGCGGAAAGAGATCTATTGTCAAAAGTCAAGCTAGTACGCTACATGCAATAACACCACCTCGCAAGTATACAACATTTGACGGCCGGGTCGATCAACGCATTGCGTTCACCTCCTAACAACGTCGTCATATCCCCACTAAACATGCATACAATCATCAAGGATACACCCCATCGCTCCGACATTCCAGTCTAACGAGTATAAGGTGTAGCCGGGAAATGAGAGTTCATAGCACAAAACCATTAGTGCTCAATTCATAACATATGTAAAACCGACTCAAACGAGGGATATATCGAAAACTGTCACGAAACATTTGATACAAGCGAATAGAATATCATATATCCAAAACATGAATATTATAAGTCACTACGTAAAATTATACGATAAACGAATCATGCGAACTATTATAAATTACGAGATTTAGAAATTTCAAGAAGAAAACACAGCCGTGATCCAGGCCGGGGTGGAGGGAGGCGGCCGGTACCCCGGTTCGGAGCACAACAACACACAAAAACCGAGTTTGGAAACTAACTAAAACAAGGGTCCACTTCAAACGGTCATAACTAGAGTTCTAGATATGGGAATGCATAAATTCTAAGTCGAGGTGATAGCTTATCCTCTTATGGTTCCAACGAGTGGTCACAAGCCCAAAACAAGCAAGTAACGAAGGAGATATGATAATTCTACGAAAAAGGGTCGGTGCAGTGAATTCTCAGCCGGGCACTGAACCGGCAGCCGACCCTTCGGCCAGGACTACTTCCTACCCGAGAACAACATACACAAGTTCCATCATTTTCAATTCTCCTAATTCACTTCTAATAATTATCAACAATCAATATTCATCATCAACAATCATCAAATAACAACAATCATAAATCATAACATGATTCCTAAGCTTCTAATCGTATTCTAAATACGATTTCTAACATATAAAGCATGCAAAACACGTAAATAATACCGAGTAACCCTTCACCGTTACCTTTACGCGTCTTTAATCGATTACTAAGCTTTCCTAGTAGTCTCCACCTACAATTAGGCAATATAAGATGAATATACTTCACCTTGAGAAAGACGGATAATTTAAAAAGCGAGAAAGACGGTAATTTTATTACCAATACGGATAGAGGAAGCTAAGAGGGGAAGAATAAGACGAACTTACGTGAATTTGAGAGAGTAACGAAGGAGTAGCGATGATTCTAAGATCGATCAAGAAAGGGGTTTAGGTTTTGGTGGTTTGAGGAGGAAGAAGAAGATTGAGATGTGTGAATGAATTAGGTTAAGTGTAGTGTGATATTTTATAAAGAAAAAGTCAACAAAAGTCAAAGACGACTCAAAAGTCAAGAAAAGTCAAAGACGACTCAAAAGTCAAGAAAAGTCAAAGACACTCAAAAGTCCAAGAAAAGTCCAAAGACGACTCAAAAAGTCAGAAAAGTCAAAGACGCCTTAAGACGGATTCACATGGAATCTCGCGGAAATTCCAAATACAACTCGGAAATTCTAAATTCGACTCGAAACTTTAAATTCTAAATTAAAACTTAAATTTGCTGAAAAGATTTCGTAAAATATTTCTACTAGAAAAATAGGGTACATTTCCGGGTGTTACAATTGTTAGGATCAATGAAACCTTCGGGTTGTACCATGTACAACTCCTCCTCCAAATAACCGTTTAAGAAGGTGGTTTTCACGTCCATCTGACAAATTTCATAGTCATGAAAAGCGGCAATCGCTAAGATTATCCGAATGGAACGCATCATGACTACGGGTGCAAAAATTTCATCATAATGCAATCCGTGCACTTGAGTGAAACCTTTTGCCACTAGTCGTGCCTTGTAGGTATCTGGTTGTCCTTCTACAGAATGATTTATTTTGTAAAGCCATTTGCACTGAAGAGGCCGAACCTTATCAGGTAAGTCAACCAGATCCCATACGTCATTCTCATACATAGAGCCCATCTCGGATTGCATAGCATCAAGCTATAGCTTAGAGTCGGAACAGGTCATGGCACATTTATAGGTAGCGGGTTCGTTACTCTCAAGGAGTAAAACGTCATCTCTCTCATTCTCCTCGACCATACCAATGTATCTGTCTGGAGGAATAGAGTGTTTACCCGACCTCCTAGGTTCCAAAGGAATATTAACCGCAGCCGATGATGAAGGAACAGTTTCTTCCATCGGTTGCTCGGTTGTTGGTTATTGAATCTCCGACAGATCGAAGGTTCCATTACTTGTCCTATTCTCGAGAAATTCTTTCTCTAAGAACGTCGCACTAGCCGCAACAAAAACTCGATGTTCGGTAGGCGAGTAAAAGTAATGACCAAACATCCCTTTTGGATAACCAATAAAGTATGTCTTGACCGATCGTGGGCCGATCTTATCGTCAGGTCTCCACTTGACATAAGCCTCGCAGCCCCAAACCCGAATAAAGGACAAGTTAGGGACCGTTCCCTTCCATAATTCATATGGAGTCTTGTCTACAGCTTTAGACGGACTTCGGTTAAGTATTAGAGCAGCTGACAAAAGAGCATAACCCCACAATGAATCAAGTACAACCGTGTGACTCATCATGGATCGAACCATATCAAGTAATGTTCGATTTCTCCGTTCGGACACACCATTTAATTGAGGTGTTCCAGGTGGAGTTAACTGTAGTACTACACCACAGTTTTTAAGGTGTTGATCAAACTCATTCGAAATATATTCGCCACCACGATCTGAACGTAGTGCTTTAATCTTTCTACCCAGCTGGTTTTCAACCTTATTCTGGTATTCCTTGAACTTATCAAAGGACTCACTTTTGTGCTTCATTAAGTAGACATATCCATATCTACTCAAATCGTCCGTGAAAGTGATAAAATATCGATAGCCATCTCTAGCGTTGATTGACATAGGTCCACACACATCAGTATGTATGAGTCCTAATAGGTCAGCAGCGCGCATTCCAACACCTTTGAAGGAAATTCGAGTCATTTTGCCTATTAGACATGATTCACACGTGCCAAAAGATTCAT